>SNQJ01S0056212.1:76456-87453 GCA_010110895.2 Picea sitchensis
GGGGGGAAGCTACTTGTCGCAGGGGCTGAGGCAACAACACTGTTGGTCACCTAATTAGAACGTCCAAGTAAAGATCTTGGTGTACACATATGTGCATCTAGAGAGGCAGGAACAAAAGTTGTGTTCGCAGGTTGTTGTGTATACATATGTGCAGTTAGAGAGGCAGGAACAAAGTAGAAGTGCCAGTAGTATTGATCTGTTCCAGAGCATCTATATCAAGGTCAATTGGGGGTATCACCACTCCATATTTATAGTTAGGTGGTGTTGTATCCATGCCAAAATATCACCTATTGAACGTATTGGGTGGAATCGGTAAGAAGAAAAAGAATTAATAAACCTCATTGAAGGAAGTTCGACAACTAGTGGGTTATAAGGACCAATAAAAGGGGAATTTGTGGGAGGGATAGAACCTTCCTCGATAATTTCAACCACCCCTTCAAGTTGGTCACTTAAAGGAGCTAAACTCCCATCTTTAGTATCAATTTCTTCGTTAATAGTTCCTTCATTGGAAGGTTTGTGTGGAAGCTTGTTCTCTTCAGGTTCCAACCCTTGCATTCTCTGAGATCTTCGGAGACCATGGTCAGCCACTGTGAAAGTATAATAGAAATAATGATCCCTAAGGCCAACTGTGAATGTCAACAGAACACACCCTTAAGAAATATAAAGGTAATCAACCAAGAAAATAGTAGGTGAACACTGAAAGGATCTTCTGAAGACGGGAGATCAAGCCGCCAATGAAGATATGAGAAATAGTTATGATATTCTTCACACAACAATCCCCCAAGGTGGAAGTAAGAGCATGCGGTCCAATACCCTCCTAGTTCACTGAAGATGATAATGAAGATATCTCACAGGTACCACAAGGAACCTTCTTTTCATAAGGAACCCCCATTGCAGTCACCTGTGTGGAATCCTAGGAGAGGTTACTATGTTTACCAATTCACAACAAACGGTCAAGGGAGTACAGTCAGAATTCAAGACTAGAAAATGGGCCTGGAAATACCGGACATAAATTCTCAACCCAAAAAATAAGAAGAAGTGGTGTCACCCCGAGGACTTTCCACTCTTCAAAGCCCCAAACTTGCAATAGTCCCAATAGGAGAAAAGAGGAGGGGAAACCTCAACTGATATCTTTGCTTGACCTTGTATTTGACTCCTATGTGAGAGGATATTCCCCTACTAACATTAATTTCTACTACTCTATTTTTCTCTCTCTAATATTCTACAGTCTCGTTTAGTATCCTTGGATAGTTTACTCACTTAACCCTAATCTAAAATCCCTATCCTTATACTATTGTTGGTGTGTTATAAAACAAAATATGTCTAATTGATTTTACTAAGAACGTTGGTTCATTTTTTATGGTTGTTCCTTACTCAAAAGGGTGTACGAAGATGCAACTGATGATGTGATGACTCGACTCCAAAACCATATAGAAAGAATGAGATGCAAATATTTGTGTCAATGCATTCTATCTGAGGAAAGGTGAAGAGATATTTTTCTTCTTAATGTAAATAAACACCCAATAGAATGCAACTTTCACTAAAATTCCAAACTATCAAATTGATGTCCTTGAAATCCCAAAACAAAAGACAAGCTCTAAAATATGTACCAAAAACTCCACCTATGAAAGTAGGATGAAAAACTTTTGTTTTCTTCTTTTCAAATTGCATGAAAACTCAAAATAGACTCTTCTTTTGATTTCGCTTTCAATCCAAATGAAAGGACTCAATGACACTTGCAAAGAACCCAAAAGAAGATGAAGCAAACAAACAATCAATCAAGAATTAAAATAATCCAAACAAGGATGCCTTCATTACTTTTTCAAACAAGAATCCAAAATGAAAAGTAATGAAAATCACTTAATGGAACCTCAAAATTCAAGTAGCAAAGGTGAAATGCAAAGTTGCAACAAGTATAAAAGAGCTCAGAAGTTTTCTCAAGAGGAGAAGAATGAGAGACTCAAAAAATAGAACTTAATGCAACATAAGCAACCAAAAAATCAAAGAAAAGGATCCCAAAACAATCAAGTAAAACACTTAGAAGGTTTTGGAATCAAAGAGATAGAATTTTGAAAACCTACAGCTGATGAGGACCAAACTACTAATATCAAATATTTATCCAAAGGATCAAGTTAGCATAAGGTATTCACAAACACTTCGCAATTTGAAGGAATTGAAAACTCAAAAGAGGCAATAAAAGATGTGATAATCACAAAACTTTACTTAATAATATCTATAATCAAGCATGGAGGATTCTAATGTAAAGGTTTGAGACAAAGCATTGGCAGACACAAAGAAAAACAAGCTCTAAGTTTACTCAGAACAAGGACTATTGGTCCTGAAACTATGTAGACATGGTGATGAAAGGGGATTATCGCTCCCTAAGACATTGTGGGGGAGCGATGATCAGGGTATTATCACTCTGTACTCCCTTAGATCAAGACCCCTCTTTGATCCAATACATGAGGGAAAAAATGATGTACTACTTTCCCCCTAGATATATTTCAACAATTAGAATGAGAAGAGAGGGACGATTGACTTACCTTTTTACGTCAGTTTTCCCCGTTGCTCCAGCCTTGGATCTTGATGTCCAAGCTCCTAGGTGCAAGAAAATTCATGTAATGAACAAAGTGAAACCTCATTCTTCCACACTATATTTTTAATCAAAAACATATCTATCTATGATGAATTAGACAACAATAGACATGTATATATTGAACATATAGGCATGAGAGGAATAGGAAAATTTATGTATTAATGGATAGAAAATAGCAGTGAAGCACTTACAATCTCGATCTCGATGTTGTAGCAGCTACTCCAAGCTCTCATTTCCAACCCTTTGGATCTCACACAATCATAATTATGATGCTCTCAATTCTCCTCCCTTTCACTCAAGCATGGCCTTCAATATATAGGCATTAAGGAATCACAACCATAGGATAGTTTTGAGGAGAGGTTGTTGTCAAATGAGGATTTGGCTCAACCAACAAGATTGAACTTGCCTTGAATAGGAGATAGATCGAACCATTCCTTAACCAATTGAAAACCTTCGGAAACAACCTCAAAAAAAAAGGCATGATGGTTGCAACTACTTCATCTCCCCCCATAATTGTGCACGGTGTGATGAACAAGGGATTATCACTCCCTAAGACACTCTTGAGAAGCGATGATCAGGGTTTTATCCCTCCATGTATATGGGTAGGGGGGCGATGAAGCTCAATCAAGGCCAAAATATCAAGGAAAAATATGGTATTTCAACCTCCAACTGATAGGTTTCTTCTTCATCATGTCTACATATTATGACATAACACTTGTGACACCTACGACACTTAAGTGCGACATTTAGTAGTGAAACACTTAGGTGTGTAACACTAATAGTGATTCCCTACATCTTATACAGAGTTCCTATATGAACTCCTTTCAGCAACACCATTGCTCCTCAAACCATCCAACAAGTTTCTTTCCCAAACACTGTTTTTACCTCTACATCGTCCATTTTTCTTATAGAAATCAATTTTTTGGGAAATCCTAGAATGTGAAAAACATGAGGGAGTGTTCTAATCCTTCCATCCATGAGCTTCAACTTGAATTTTCCTCGTCCTATTATTTTGGATATCGATTCATAACCTAGGAAAACATCACCTCCAACATACCTTTCATATTCACAAAACCGCTCCCTATGAGGAGTCATATGAAAGGTTGCACCTTAGCCAATCATACATGCCTCATGATCTACATGTGTGATTGAAGAAGCCAAGTACACATTTCCTCCTTTTGTGGAGGTTTTTTCTTCTGTAGAAGGGGCATCATCATATCCCTTCACTCTATCAAAACTTTTAGATATACGATTCTTCTTGCAGTGCCCTTCTTTTCCACATCTCCAACATACGTTTGTGAATTTTATGGGAGATTTAGATCTTCCCTTGGATTTAGATCTCCCATTTGAGGACTCAGATCTATTTATTTCCTAGGAGTTTCCTCTTGAAAATAAGGCATTGGTGCTTTGTCCTTCCATGTTCTTTTTCCTCATCTCCTCTGACAAAAAGTATGATACCACATCATCGAAACTTAAATTAGTTGTATTACTACCTATGGCCACAACTAGACTATCCCACGAGTCTAGTAAAGAGCATAATCAAGCGATGCACTTGTCTTCATCATAATTATTAATATCAATATATAATAATTGACTTACCACTATATTGAAGGTGTTCAGATGCTATGTCACTGAGTCTCCATGTTTCATCCTCGGGTTATATAGATTATTTCGCAGGAACAATTTGTTTACCAGGGACTTAGAATGATACAAAGTCCCCAACTTATTCCATAGAGCCTAGGTCGTAACTTCCCCTGACACATTCAGTAATACTGAATCTAAGAGACACAAACGGATTGTGCTCTTCTCCTTTCGATCCAAATTTTTCCAATCATATGTTGATGTTCATGTAGGTGCAGTACATGTATCCACAACAATCCATTGATCTTTTTCCACCAAAAGATATTCCATATGCAACTTCCACAACTCAAAACGTTTCCCATTAAATTTCTCAATCTCTATTTTCGAACTTCTCACCATTTATTTCCACTTGAAGGATCAATAATGCAGATCTCCCACTGTAACAAGGCTTATCACAGACCCGGGCCAAAACCTTAGCACAAAGGCGTCCCCTAAATCCAATAACCTCGCTCTGATACCAAATGTAGATTTTAACCTTGTACAATAAATTACCGCAAATGAATTCTTAATAAAACAGAAAAATACAATGGCACACACACACACATTACACAAAGATTTTCACTATGGAAACTCAAATAGAGAAAACCAACAACCAGTTTAGAGCCGCACCTCTAATCTTCTATTCATCATGTCTTCATTGACTACAATACAATACATATATAGGATCCTGCGGCATCCAAAACCCATTATCCAATTACCTGTATTAGTAAACAATCATAATTCCTTAACCGGAATTAGAAAACCATCGATGGAAAACCATGTGTCAAAAAAGCACTAAAAATGGATATAAAATACGCCAAAAAAAAAAAATTGGGAGAGTTGCCATTGAACCCCCGTACAGGGGGGCTCCCACCCCTCTACGAACCCCCGAATAGGGGTGCTCTACCCCCTTGTGAGTCCCCAAGCGGGGGAGGGGGCTAGTACCCTTCTTGGAACCTCCTCGCACGCTCAACGCAACACATACTCTAGTTCTAGTCATGCAAAGAATATAACACATACACAACAGTCTAGCCTTTATAAATTCATGATCTCATATTGGGTATATGTAAAAGTTTGGTGTTTATGAATTATACTAAAATTGATGTAAATACCTAGTGTGATAAAATGGTAATGTTATTGCAAATTTTTCACTGCCTATAACTCTATAACTATATTTTTTAAGGTCATATAAACAAACTTCTTATCCCACTCATTCCAATCCATTGTGTATTGTACATTGTTTTCCGTTAATGATGATTATGTTATCTTTTAATCTTTAAGGATCTTATTGACCATCTCTTTTTGGATGAATAGATCGTACTATACAAAAATTGAACTTCAAGTTTAATTTGTTTTGTGCACTCAGTCCGTTTTAATTATTTTCACTTCATGTTTTGGGAGGATATGATAGTATGTGGGCCAATTACACATTGCAGTACAATAACATCACTATTCTCAATGTTCAATTAAGCTTCTTGAGAATTTCATATGATAAAATGTTAATTCAAAATTTGGTTCTTTGTGACACTTACTAAATTGGAATTCGCTACTAATCACTACCATTGTCCCATTCAATATAAAATTTCAATTATCACTGGCATGTTGTACACTAAGCATATATAGTTTGCACATAATGCATAAAAAGGGAATAATTTGCACATAATGCATAGAAGGAAAGTGAAACTTCTTGCAATAAATGTAGTGAACATAGTATTACTCATCTCACGATATTTTTGCATTTTACATATATTATAAGACTTTCAAGACTCCTAACAACTATAATTGATTTTAACTAATTATATTTTTAATATATATTGTTTCTTATAAAATCTATTTCCGAAGAATGAATTCATAGTTTTCTATAAATCCTCCATTTTTACTACTATTTACTACCCACTGCATCAAGCCACTATTTACTACCCACTACAACCAGCCACGGTGGGTATGACTAGCTTTGAAACATAACTACAATGTGGTTAATTAATATAAATCCTTGTTTATTATTAACATGTTAAGGTCTGAATCTTATTAAGCAATAAAAATCCTCAAGGAAAACTAATGATGTGACACATCCCTTAGTTTGATAGATGATATTTTGTAGCATAAATCATTGAGAGAAGTTCAATAGTTTAAGGAAACTATTGAAACCCATTGGCATGAATGATTCATGGGTTTGTTTGCTCTATTCATTTGTCATGTTTTTTAAGATATAACATAAGGTTGACTAATTTTCATTTTTCTAATTGTTTTTCCTCCATGTTAATATGTCATGTTTTTTTATTTTCATGTTCATATGTAATGTTTTTTTAAATAAAATATTTAGAATTTGAAAGGTTGATTAATTTTCATTTTTCTAATTATCTTTCATCTATGTTTTTTACTTTCATGTTCATATGTAATGCTTTTCTAAATGCAATCCTTGGAATTAGGAAGGTTGATTAATTTTCAATTTTTTAATTATATTTTTTATAAACCAAATTTTTTATAATTACTTAGTTTTTGTTTTGATGGATGATACATCTTTTCGTTGTATCATCTTTATCTACTTCTTACCTATTGAATAACGTAAAAAAGAAAGGATTTTTTTTCTCACTTGAATGTGTTACATCTCTTAAATAGTTTTTGTTTTTTTTAAATGAAAAGTGAATCTTTAGGTCCATCTCACTAAGCTTCACAATTCTTTGACTATGCTATTTAACAAGGCTTCACATCCACTACAACATGCATGTGTCATGGATTCAAACCTGTCATTGAAAGAGGAAGATACCTACTAGTTGTTGTTCAATCTTGAATCATGGAAGTTGGACTCACCCTCACTTCCCTATTATGTGGCATGTATCTATATAGTGATTTTCATCAACATATCATAACTTGTATGTTGTGAAATTTTCTAATTCTATGTTGTTATGCATCCCAAGACAAGGGCGTAGCTATATTGTTACTCTCCTTCTTGTTTCAAATTGATATATTAAAATGTAATGATGAATCTTACTTATAAATTATTTTTTAAGCATTTTAAAATATTTAAAATCAATTTTTGTTACATAATGTGACTTAATAATATATTACGAAAATAAAAATTGACTTATACTAAATATATGACTAAAATAAAACTAAAATAAAAGATTATGTTTTAACTTCTATATGGTAAAAAGTTTTACCATAATAATATTCTTCTAGTAAAAAACAAGTGATATATATAATGAGAAAAGAGTAAATGATATTTGGCAGGGGAAAAGTAATTGGTCAATTGGTCTCACTTTTTTTTCCAACAAACAATTTCTCATTATATATAATATAATTTGGTAAAGTTCAAAACGAAATAAAACCATACATTTGTCCAAAGACTCCCAAACCATAATGCAGGTTGTAATGAAGACAGTCATTACAAAAAACAAGATCTAAGGTGTCAACAGTCATCCACTATGTGTGACCAAAAAGGAGATATACAAAAAAAAGAAAACATCTGACTCAATTGCTTTTGTAGCTTCAGCTCACTCATGTGCTTATAACTTCATTGGTTTTCTAATATAACTTAAGGAATAGAGTAGGTCCCTCATGTTCATCTATCCACTGATCATATGAAATCTTTCCTTCTTGAATCTGAAGCGATTTCTTGGAAAGGTTGTCAGCCTCCATGTTTGATTCTCGATAGATATGTGTGTAGTTGATCGAAGAAAAGAATTTGTTGAGGTCTATGATCCTATCTTTCCATCATTTAATGCATTTACCTGTAATTTCCCTTTTCGATTTAGTCAGTCAATTATTATTCTAGAATCTTTGAATACCTAGAAATCGACAATATGTAGCCTAGATTCCAGTGTGAGTGTCGCCCAGAATCCAAGTAGTTATGCTCTAGTATTGGTACCTACACCACAGTTGAAAGTCCACTTGAATATTGTATTCGCTTTGATCCTAATCAAACCCCCTGATCCACTTTGTTTACCATTTAATTGTGTTGCACCATCAAACCAACCCGCTATAACTGGGACTTGGGGAGGAGTCTTTGGGTTGGCACTTTTTGGGTAACTGATTGACTATTCAGACCCCCAAGGGTCTTGAACACAACAGATTTGATAGATGGGCTGCCATTTTCAAAGATTTTCCTATTGTGTTCCAACCAAATGTTCCAACTAACAATGCAAGGCAGAGTAGAGTAAGTAAGCACCTTCTTTGTCCAGCAGTCAAAACTATC
Source organism: Picea sitchensis (assembly GCA_010110895.2). NCBI lineage: Eukaryota > Viridiplantae > Streptophyta > Pinopsida > Pinales > Pinaceae > Picea > Picea sitchensis. Next base: position 84,868 of record SNQJ01S0056212.1, read on the forward strand.
AATGAATGTGTTCCCCTCCCAATGAGTCCTTAAGTTAAGCCCTCTTAGAATTTTGTCCCATACTTGTTTGGTAAAATAGCAATTTACCAATAGATGATTAACAATTTCAGGCTCCCTTAGACATAAATGATAGATATTGGGCCTTCCCAACCTCTACCTTGTAGATTATCCTAGGTAAGAATTTTGTTTTCCACTGCTAACCAAATAAAAAGTTTAATTTTTAGAGATAGATCCCATATCCACAAATTTCTCCTCCATCCTCTAGTTTTTTGCTGCCAAAATTTTGAAGCTAAGGCCCCATAATCATTTTTGAACGAAAGTAACCCTGACTTATCACCCCCGATCCAGTGTAGTTCATCAATATTGTCTTGTAGTTGGATCCCTAACCCAACTAAGGCCATACAAAATAGATCCCATTCAATTTCCAGATGCCCAATGAGGCCTAGTTTTGTACTATATTTCCACTGTGAGAATATTGCCCCTGGTCGAGTAGCTCCTCTAGCCTAAAAGAGGTAGCTTATGTTTCTTTGTTTTAAAGAAAATAATAGTTCTTAAGACAGGAAAGCGGAGTTCCCAAATCCCATGATCAAATCCTTTCCTAATAGAATCGAATGACTAGTCCCAGGCTTCCAGCTCAACCAATGAGTTATAATATGCACAAACTTTAACAAATTTTTCTAGATCTGAGAAGCAGTAATCGTACTATGTGGAGCCGACCTGAGCCAGGTAATTATCGAGCAGAGGGAGATATTTGCCCTTTATGACTCTATTCCATATATCTTCCTTCATCAGAACACGCCAAAGAGATTTTGTTGTCAGTGCTTTATTAAATAGGAAGATGTTCTACAAGCCCCATCCTCCTAAATGCTTTGGTCTTGCAATAAAAACCCATCTACAAAGATGTATATGTTGATTTTCACTACATCTCAACCAAAGAAAAATAAAGATTAGTTGTCTAATATTGTTGAGAACATAACATGTATGGAAGCCAAATCCATCCAATACATAGGTAGACTTTCTAATGCAGCTTTAATAAGCTAATGTAAGCCATCTATTGCACCAGTGACCGATCTTTTTTTCAAACTTTGCAATTAACCATCGTCGGTCTTCCACCTTATAGTTACCAGTATTTAGGAAATAGCCAAGATATCTAAAACCTTCAGAGATTTCAACAAAGTTATAACGGAAATCAACTTTGAAAATTTCTAAGTCCTCCCCTTGAAGACCCGAATAATGAAAGGTTGATTTTGTCATGTTTATCATCATACCCAATGCTCTGCAAAAACAAATTAGGATAATTTCAATCTCCCTACGTTCCTTTAGTGTAGCTTTAGTCATTATAAGTACATCATCCACAAAGAACAGATGTAGGATATTTACTAATATGGAGACCTTCACGCCTATTAATTTCCCTTCGTCTTGGACTTTCTTTAGAAGCAAACTAAGACCTTCCATCACTAGTATGAATAGTAATGGAGATAAAGTACATTCTTGTCTCAAACCTCTGCCACTTTGGAAGAATGAAGTATTCTCCCCATTTATCAAAACCGCAATAGTCCCATTGGTCACACAATCATTATCCACTTGGTAGTTGAAATCCCAAAACATGTTTGTAGTAAGGTCAATCTTGTGAAATCTCATTTGATACAATCATATGCCTTTTTTAGGTCAAGTTTCAATATCAATGCCTTCAAGTTTTTCAACTTAATGTTATGTAAACATTCTTGGGTTGTTCCAATGGAATCCAGAATATGTCTCCCTTTTAAAAAACCCAATTGTTCACTAGATACAGTCTGGGAGAGAATAGGTTTAATCATATTCACCACAATTTTTGCAATAAGTTTGTAACACAAATTACATAAATCTATGGGTCTATAGTCGCCAAAAGTGGAATGTTTGTTGAATTTGGGTATAAGAGCCAAAAATGTCGAGTTCATGGCTCTCACCACTTCATCGATGATCCTAGAGTCCTCAACCACCTCCAGGAGTTCATCTCCAATCAAATCGAAGAAGTGAATTAAGAACTCGATCGTCCAACCATCAAGTCCCAGAATTTTGTCCTTTGCAAAATATTTGAGAAATTCCCATAACTCCTCCTTAGTACAAGGTCTTTCAAGAAGTAAATTTTCCTCCTCCTCGACTAATCGGGGAAATAAACTAGCTACAATAACATGTTAATCAATATTAGAGAGATCTGACTCCTCGAAAAATATTTTGTAAAATATGTTTGCCTCTTTTTTAAGATCCTCTTGTCCAGTAACTACGTCCCCATATTCAGCCATAAATTCCCAAATATGTTTTTTGTTCCTTCTAAAACTGGAAAAATTATGAAAAAAAAATTGTTTTGGTCCCCACTTTTTATCCAAATCGCTCTCCTCTGTTATCTCCAGAGATCCTCTTTTGCCAGAAGAAGAATATTCCACTCTTCCTCTAAATACTTTATGTGACTATTTACCTCTACTCTCCTCACTCTCCAAGAATTATCCAGATATGAGGCCTGAAGTTCCTCCTCCAGTTTATCTAATTTTAAGAATTTATGTAATCTCTGTTGTTTTGCCCAAATTTTGACCCTTTGTTTTAAACATT
>SNQJ01S0056212.1:87463-98566 GCA_010110895.2 Picea sitchensis
ATACAATTACCGACTTGATTAATCCTCAATGGGGATTAATCTAATAATAAAAATAATCATAATGACATGATTAATCCACAATGGGGATTTAATCCAATAACAAAATAATAAGAATGCTCTTCGCAGTTACATTATTTCAACAACAACTAGATTATGAACAACTTCCGTTTAAGTGCAAGACTTTCCACAAATACGGGCATTTCACAAGAAATTGTAAGAAGGTGGACCCGTCTCCCACTATTGGTGCGGGTAAGGAAGAAAAATGGCAAGTGGTTTTGGAAAAAATGTCTCTAGTGGAAGTAGGGTTCTACCCCCTTTTGGTACGTCTTCTGGGCTATCTCTTGGTAGGTGAAAACCCTCACTTAAAAGCTTTGAAAATCCTTGACTAACAACGAAATCCTAAAAAAATAGTTTTTAACTCTTATCTAATCTCGTGGATAGTAGTGAAGAAGCTACCCCGGTCATTCTTGAAGATGGGTTGACCATCAAAGAGCCTCCTTCAATCCAACCATCCCTTGGGTCTCCTTTGGCTAGAGTTGAAATTCGCATGAAGCTACGTGAAGAAAAATGAGTCCTCTTTGAAGTTTGAGTGAAAGAAGTAGTAAACCTCTTTGACCCAAGGATGAAAGAAATGGAATTTTTCAAATATGTGGAAGTGGCATTCTCATAAGAAAAATACAATTCAGATGATGAGAGCATAGGATATGAGGATCAAGGCGATCGAGCATCCGCATAAAATATACCAAGACAATATGGAAGAAAGGAAACCAAAATAGTTCAAGAACAAGCCAATACAAACATTATAATGGGAATGCAACAAACAACTCCTAAAATAATGGGAGGAACCAAGCATTGAAAAAAGATCTACAAAAAATGTTGTAAATAAAGTGGGTTCTCTTCCAAACCCACCTAAATAATGATTTTGGTCTTCATGAACTACATGGGTTTAGTCAACAACCCCAAATCTATTGTTATCAAGGACTTAATAAAATCTGAAAGACCACAAATATATCTAATTCAAGAGATCAAAATGAATGTGGAAGAAACAACCAAACTATGGAAAATATTATGGCATTTTTGCAATGCCATAATATGAGTAAAATGCCCCATTAACCATAGATTTGGCCATCAAATTTTATACATGCCTAAGCATAGTGTCTAACCTCAATTCAATTGCATTAATTTTTTTACTATTATATGTTTAATTAATTAATCATATGTAGTAGCTTTCATTTTCATAAGTTTCCAATTCTAAAAGCATGACGTTAGTGCAACAATCAGTAATAATTTTCTTACTTCTATTGTGTTTTTTTCAGTATATAACATGATATTGTTAATCAACTTTAATTTTTTCTCTTTACCTTTGTGTCTCTCACTCGCATCTCTCTTATATAGAAGATATAAGCATGGATAATTCTCTCCATTACTAAATTTTTAGAAAAAGAAAATGTAGCAATTTAACTAACATTACCTAATAGCTATATGTTATAGCATATAGCTACACCAATGAATGATGATTTTAGTAAATTTATTTACATTATATTAATAAAATATTAAACTTTTTTTCAACGATCATTCAATGGTTACACTTCATTTAAAATATTATCAATGTTATATCTTATATAAACCTTAGCTCAAAATGCTTTAGCGTTTCATTTTCAATATTCCAAAAATGGCGAAGGATGATCTGGATTGTCTTTTATTTCAATCAAACAAACAATAAAACACAAATGATTTACCTATCATGGAGGCCCTACCCATTAAAGGAGTGTGACACCACTGATAAGTTGAATTATGTACTTACTTTAAGCTCCATATATTATAGTTTGTATACAACGAATTGGTGGTTGTCGAGTTGATGGGCATATCTTTCATTATCTATATGGAAGGAATTGGTGGTTGTCCACCTCTTGACAACATCGTTGTTCATTTGATGTATATCTTCATTTGTTTTTGGGGTTGTTTCTCAAAGGTTTAAAGATACAATCACACTTTACATTTTGTATTTATCTACATATATTTTTAATTAAAATATCAAAATATTTGACAAAGTATTTATTTTTTAATATTTTATTATAAAATGTGTTAAAGAATTAGTACTTATCTATTTATTAAGTATATTTTTATTATTTATTATATTTCAACATTATTTGTATTTGGGTGTAGGGTAGTTGGTGATGGTGTGTATTATTAAGGCATTTCGTTATGTGAAGTTATCTGTTCGAAACTCGTGTCACATATGGGGCATCATGGGTACACTTAGAGGTTATAGTGGTAGTAGTCACACGAGTATGTGTCCCACTAGTTTTCGATTCTGCTAGTAAAAAAAAAATCAACATTACTTTCTTTTTTACTATTATTTTTGAAAATAAAATCTATAATCATATCTCTTAATATCTACTAATTCATTATAAATTAAAGATTCAACTCATGTTGTTACTACTATAGTTTTTACCAACCTCGGTTAGAATTGACATCAAAAAGATTGATGCACTTAGTGGGGATCAAATCAAGATCTCTAACGAACATGCACTCAAGTGAGACAAATTGACATACGTTGGAGGGAAAGATGTGCATTCATCAAGTTAGTTGAAACAATAACCTACAACTATCAACAATGGCAGATAGGGGACATGAGGCTCTTGTTATTCCTTTCAGTGGTGGACAAGGTGCTAGAGGAAAGTTTAAACTCCCTTTTATGGTGGTTGGGGGACGCAACCAAACCTAGAGGTATGCTAAATACACTTAGTTTTACTTCGGAAGCTATGCTTCTTGGCTGGTGTTAGCACTCAATTTTTTATGGAAATTTTAAGTATTTTTAGTTGCCTTTTCAATAAATGAGTTTATTGACTTTGATAGAAGAGGTGGTGTGTGCTTTAAAGTGGCTTAACTCTAGTCTAAACCTAAAGTTCTACGCATAAATCTTTTGCATTATCCTAAGTCTAGAGTTTATAAATCCACATGCCCATTTCTTATGCTAGTCACCAGTCATTACAATAAGCTAAGCTATGAGTTAAGATCACGTTCCTAATTCATAATCTATGAGTCAAAGCTAGGCCACGAGTCAAGCCTCAAGATCAAGCCACACATCAAGCATACAGGTGTTGAAGAACTAAATATAGCCATGATATATATGATGTTTCTCCCAATTTCTTGCTCGTTCCACCGTTTTCATGCATGGATGTGCAAAATGCAGTGTGTTGCGTTTTCTCCTAGGCGTTGTAAATTTCCTGGGCGCTGCGAATTCCATGGGCGCTACCCAATCTCTTGTGCGCTGCCAAATCTCCTGAATAGGAAACACACGTAAGCGCTACCTAATTTCTGGCAAAAATGGATTATTTAGCAAAGACGCACTAGAGTGGCGCTACCTATAGGTACCAGGAATATAGGGGGGCCCAAATTATCATCTTAGTGAATGGATGATGATGTGGAGAAGAGATAATACCATATGTGGCAGCGTTAAAGGAATTTGATTCCATTCTAAACAACTATGTAACAGGTGGCGGAGTATCCCAGCTTTCCAGATTTTCAAGAACAAAAATAAGTAGATAGTTCTAGAATCAAGGGAAGTCGAGATAGCATCTTAGTGAATGGATGATCATGTGGGAGATAGACTGAGATAGCAAATGGAAGTATGATGACAGCTACAGACACATGGAAAACAAGGAGCTACGTATCAAAGGAGGATCAAGTCAGTTTAAAGATTGGTTGGATTAGTCACCAACACTTTCCTTTTTTATAGCATAGGTTGTTAGTCAAGTTGTTATATGGAATAAATTCTTAGAGATTTTCAAGGGAAGAAGGCTAGCACGCACCTCCAGCTGCTGCCTTTCCTTTCTGTTATAATTCCATGATCAAAATGAGGAAAAGGGGGTTCGGATGGTTGAGAAAGGCTCCCTTATACTGTAATATTTTGATGAAGTAACTGTGAAATAGTGATGTACTGGACTTAAGACTTTTTGACTAATAGAAATCAGCCTCTCTTTCAGCCTGTTTGCTTTTGATGCTAAATGTTCATTCTTTGAATGATTCACATGAATGATTGTGGTGATGTTATGATGGATGTTTGATCATTATGTTATCATGATGTTTATTTAGTTTCTTTAGTTTCTCAGTTCAAGAAGATCTTGTGTTAAGAAACTTTCCTCCTTAGGATTTTGTGGACCTGATGTTTACAGCAGCCCCTACACTTCTCTCAGTCAAGTCTTCCCTCTATTCATACTTACTCCCAAAATACTGATTGAAATTAGCCAAGACCTCATTTGTTGGTGCATGCTAGCTCTGTTATATGAGTTAGAACATTATCACTTGAGTCCTTTTCCATTTGACCCTTTAAAACACTTTTTCATTTACAAATATTTTGATGTTACCAAGCTCACCTGATTACAGTCTAGGGTGACTTTGGGAGTGATAACATAAATGGCGTCATTGTCGGGGATGAATTTGAGCAGATTGAAGAGTTCCCTGGGAAGAACGACATAGATCTAGCTCTTGATGGTAGACAAGAGAGGGATACAAAAAATTGATTGTAATCATCTACCTGGCGACTCCATGAAGACAAACCTCTTGAAAGACTCCACCGTGGGAACAAGATTGGACAGAAATGGAAGGCAGAGGCAGGTTTGGGTATCAAGTTCTGAATCTTTATGGAACTTGTGCTCTTTATCTGTCATTCTTTCTTGAATTTCCTTGCACAAATTAGGAGAACCATAATCTGCTTTGTATACTAGACCACCGACCTTCTCTTGCATATTCCTTTTTCAAACAAGTAGATTTAACCCCTTCCCATGTCATTGATGTTAAGGATATCCATCCACTTCAAACACCTAAAGAATATGAGGTTCATAAACACTTTTTTAATCAGTCTGAACCTTACGATTCTCTCCCTTCTCCAGATTTCAAAGTCGATTTATTACCTTCTACCATTCCCTCTGCTGCTAATAACCAGCCTGTTGAAATTCAACATGCACCAAATGATTATTTCCCTTTTGCAAATAATAAAACTGATTCAGTTTAGGCTGCCAACTCCTCTGACCTTTACCAACATCCTTCTAGTGTTCAACAACCCACTGACTTCCAGTTTAAGGTTAGGGGAAAGATTTTTGGACCTCTAAAGTTGCCATCCTTTCTTCATCCTTACCCTCCCAGATTTGTAGACTACCTACCAACTTTTTCTGGAAAAGATAACACTACAAGAGAAGAGCATATGTTAGCCTTTTAAGACTTCATCAATAATCTGGAAATCTTGCATGAAGATATTATCATGAGGATTTTCTCTAAATATTTGATTGGAGATGTTGCCTTGTGGTTCAAGAATATGGAAGTTTCTTCCATTGGTTCATGGGATGAACTATAAAACACATTTTTAAAGTGTTGGGGTGAGAATAAGTCATTGGATCAGTACCTATGTGAGTTCACTACTTTGAGAAGGGGAAAAAATGAAGTTCTGTCTGTTTTTAATTAAAGGTTTTGCAACTTGTATTGCAACCTGCCCCTGGAAATTAAACCTCCCGAGACTGCTGCCATGGTGTATTACATAATGTCTTAATATTATGACCTTGTTTTGTGTCTTAGGGAAAGAAAATATACATCTTTATCACAGTTACTCACAGATGCTGTGGAAGTGGGGGAGAGCCTCTGAGCTTGTGGTAGGATTCAAAGGCATCATCATGTCAGTTCTGAACATGAGGTAGATTTTATTTGTTGTCCCTATGAAGAAAAGATAGTGGATGATTTGGTCCTCGAAGCAGGTATCTTTGAAAACCTTTCCTCTGAGGAAAAAATTCTCTCAAACATTGACCAAGAGCATCTTGTTGTTGACAAACACTTTGAGAGTAAATACTTTGCTATTAAAAAGCATCCTGAAACAAGACATTCTGAATGTCAAGAGTCAAAGGTTTGTTATGGACAACCTATTTTTGATGGAAATACCAGTGATGGTGATAAACAAAATTTTTCTATGATTTGTTTGGAACCTCTTAGCACTATTCTTGTGGGTGATGATTATGATCATGATCCTTATAAATGCAATGGATGTGTTGAAAGGGATTTTCATATAAATCTAATCTTTTATCCATCACCAACCAATGAACAACCCCGTCTTAATAAAAACCAGGTGTATGAGAAGCAGACTATCCCCACGGTATATGCAGAGATGATCAACCATCAACCAACAGGTTGTTCTAGAGTTACGAAACAACTATTCAACCCACAAATTCTTGTGTTTGTCATTCAATCAAGTATGCCTGCAGAAGACATCACACACATTGTCAACAACTTTGAAACAATGAAGGTAAACTTTCATAAATTAATCATGCATTGCTTTCAGTTTAATGACCCCGTCGATGAATACATAAAGTTGCACTTTTCAAATGCTTTGGAGCATGCAGACTTAATCTTTTTATTAGCATGTCCGGGTGAGTATGGTTTCTTGAATGAATTCTTATCACTGTTGTTACATTTCAAACATTAGTTGTTGATCAGTGACAAAGACGAGGTTTATTCAATTTTAAAATTGCTTGAATGGTTGTTATGGAAGGCAACATTTACCTAACCAGTTGCAGAGATGGTTAGAGTAGAGTAGGGTAGGAAATAAGCTCACTGCCTGATCATTTATTTTCTTCTAGTTTACAACACAAATATCAATCAGTTTGTGTGAATAAAGGCCGGTTTTGAAGGTATACAGAGATCAGTTGCACATGTCTTGAGATTTTTCAGAGATTAGTTTCATAGGCCAGATGACTCCATAGCCCAATGGATAAGGCGACTGGAACTACTAGGTTCTTGGAGCCTCACAGGGAGGTATCCATCCGAGTTGGAGCCAAATTTTAGCACTCAATTTTTTAGGAAATTTTAAGTATCTTTAGCATCCTTGTGTTAGACTTTTGAAATATTTTTTGCTCATTTGTCCTAGTTCATAAATTCCAATTAATTCATTGAGTTAGGAAGAGTCTTAATTCATAAATATTTTTCTCCAAACACCTTTGGCCTTTGTCTTTTTGACCTACATAATAAAAAAACCAGCTTTTAGTAGATTTTCCTAAATCTTTATTTTGCTGATTTCCCTATGTTTTATTTTAGTTGCCTTTTCAATAAATGAGTTTATTGACTTTGATAGAAGAGGTGGTGTGTTCTTTAAAGTGGCTTAAATCTAGTCTAAACCTAAATTTCTATGCATAAATCGTTTGCATTATCCTAAGTCTCGAGTTTATAAAGCCACATGCCCATTTCTTATGCTAGTCACCAGTCATTACATTAAGATAAGCTATGAGTTAAGATCATGTTCCTAATTCATAATATATGAGTCAAAGCTAGGCCACGAGTCAAGCCTCAAGCTCAAGCCACACATCAAGCATACAGGTGTTGAAGAACTAAATATAGCCATGATATATATGATGTTTCTCCCAATTTCTTGCCCGTTCCATTGTTTTCATGCATGGATGTGTAGAGTGTAGTGCGTCGCGTTTTATCCTAGGCGTTGTAAATTTCCTGGGTGATACCTACTCTCCTGGGAGCTGTGAATTCCACAGGAGCTACCCAATCTCCTGTGCACTGCCAAATCTCTTGAACAAGAAATACACACAAGCGCTACCTAATTTCTGGCAGGTGCTACCTAATTTTTGGCAAAAACGGATTCTTGCAGAGAGACACACTAGAGTGGCGCTACCTACAGGTATAAGGAATATAGGGGGGCCCGAATTATCATCTTAATGAATGGATGATGATATGGAGAAGAGATAAGACCATACATGGTAGCATTAAAGGAATTTGATTCCATTCTAAACAACTATGTAACAGGTGGCGAAGTATCCCAACTTTCTAGATTTTCAAGCACAAAAATAAGTAGATAGTTCCAGAATCAAGGGAAGTCGAGATAACATCTTAGTGAATGGATGATGATGTGGGATATATACAGATATAGAAGCTGGCAGTATGATGACAGCTATAAACACATGGAAAACAAGGAGCTACGTATCAAAGGAGGATCATGTCAGTTGAAATATTGGTTGGATTAGTCACCAACACTTTTTTTTTTTATAACATAGGTTGTTAGTCAAGCTGTTAGATGGAATAAATTCTTAGAGATTTTCAAGGGAAGAAGGCCAACACGCACCTCCAACTGCTGCCTTTCCTTTCTGTTATAAATCCATGATCCAAATGAGGAAAAGGGGGTTTGGATGTTTGAGCAAGGCTCCCTTATACTATAATATTTTGATGAAGTAACTGTGATCTAGTGATGTACTGGACTTAAGACTTTTTGACTAATAGAAATAAACCTCTCTTTCAGCCTATTTTCTTTTGATGCTAAATGTTCATGCTTTGAATGATTCACATGAATGATTATGGTGATGTTATGATGGATGTTTGATCATTATGTTATCATGGTGTTTATTTAGTTTCCTTAGTTTCTCAGTTCAAGAAGATCTTGTGTTAAGAAACTTTCCTCCTTAGGCTTTTGTGGACCTGATGTTTACAACAGCCTCTACACTTCTCTCATTCAAGTCTTCCCTCTATTCATACTTACTCCCAAACTACTGATTGAAATTAGCCAAGACCTTATTTGCTGGTGCATGCAAGGTCTGTTATCTGAGTTAGAACATTATCACTTGAGTCCTTTCCATTTGACCCTTTAAAACACTTTCACATTTACAAATCTTTTGATGTTACCAAACTCACCTGCTTATAGTCTAGGGTGACTTTTGGAGTGATAACAACTGGGTATTTAGTTGGTAGCTCCTCTTTAGATATGTTAGGCATTTACGACCTTAACGTTTTTCTTCCTGAATATTAGTACAACTACCTGCCATACTGTACAGGTATTTTCATCCTGTGATTAGAAAGGTACGTTAATGATGCTCTTTATTTCTTGTTTATCATGATCTCCTTAATACAGGTGAAGGGGAATATTTGGTGCAGGTGGTAGTTAGATAATAGTGTCTTAGAAGATTCCAGATGGAAGCTTAGGTCAATGCACTTATGGGTTCGACTGACGAGGCACTCTAGAAGAGTGTCGATTTATTCGCCTTGACTGATGAGCATTGTACAGGTACTGGCATCTTCATTGCGAAACATCAAGAATTTACTCCATTTTCCAAGCTTCATCCGGTAGTTAGCGACCATTTCACCTCTGTTGGCCCTTATTCATTATAATGTTTACCTGGAGATGCACAACATAGCCCGAAAGCAGTTAAAATGGAATTTGGGGATCATGGGGCTTTTGTATGGTTGACTGTTGGTCATGATTATTAGGGTAGGAATGTGCATAGACCACAAGGTGTCAAAAGCTTAAGAAAATTGTGGAAACCGAATAAGTCCAAATGAAGGATGGTTATGGGTTCAGATGTTGGACTTGAGGAAAGTTGTAATATGTCTCTCTTCACGCTGATGGGTCATCTATCCTACCGCTCCCTATGCAAACTTGGGTTCCTTTGCTGGGCTATGCTCCATAAGTGTTGTTCTTGTCGCGATGATGGATAGGTTTTATTTTCAGAATGTCGAAAGATACCCTAAGGATATTGGATAAGCTATGGGTCATAGATGGAAGCAGTTTGTTGTTAAAAAGGTGGAGGGTTTTCTTTGATCCTGCAACTGATTATTTTCAGTTCTGTCATCTGTGGGTTCTGCTACCAGGGACGCCTTTACAACTTTGGAATGCTAGGGCGCTGGAAGCCATAGGCAATGAACTTGATCGATTTATAAAGATTGACGAGCATTCCTTAGAGGAACCGACCAAGAGACCAGGTAAGGTCCTAGTTGAGATTGATTTACATTCGGGGTTATTGGAGTCCCTAGAAATAGAATGGAGGGGCCATACAATGGCCCAAAGACTGGATTATCTCAATATAAAATTTAGATGCTCTACTTGTCGAAGGTCTGGAAAATTTAGAAGGGATTGTTTGGGTGTGTTGGAGGAGGAGGAGTCAAAAGCTTCCATGCTTAGGAAATCAACATGAGAAGCCTATCCAGAAGTGGATTCTCATGAAAATGAAGCTTATATCCCATCAACAGAGGAGGATAGTCTGACAAATCTTCAGGATACTATGTCGAGTAAGTTAAAAAAATTCTTCCCCCCTCTCTATTTTTCATTGTCATCATGGGATCGTGATGCTCTGGACTCCACCTCTATTTTGGAAGCGGGGAACTCACAAAAATCTCCTTGTGGAAATATGTCAGACCAAGATAGTTTGTGTACACCTTGTGTTGAGTTATATTCTCCGGGTAGGGGGGGGATCAGAATACTACCACGCCAATACTTGTGGATTCTTGAGAAGTAAGCGAAACATCTTTTGAGTCTGGAGGGGTTTGTCCCAAATTACCTGTAAATTTTATGGTTGTTTCTGGGGATGCTAGAGTTGTAAGAAATTTCTCTAGTGAACCTGTGGGTGGAAGTAATATACTACCTGGTTTTAGGCAACCCGTGCTAGGAGAAATCTCTCTGGGTGTTGTTCTGGACACTCTAGTCCTTACTTATAGAGAGACTCTGTCACTGACGTCTATTCCCATTTATCAGGGGAGGTTGATTCTTAGAAGAGATGTGTTGGTTGGAGAAAATGGCTTACATGATAGGTCAGGGGAGGGATCTGGGAAGGAATTCACTTGGTCAAGGGGTTTGGGCATGGAGATTTTTCCTATTAAAACCAGGAGTGAACGTAAAAAGAAGCTTTGGTTTATACTTCTCGTGTATCTCTTACCACCAACAACATTGATAATGGGGTGCTTTGAGGCATGAAATCTCTGGCTAGGGAAAAATCATGATCTTGCTCTCCATAAATATCATAGAGGTGGGGGCACCCTAAAATATGCATCCTTTCATAGACTGCTAGATAGGGCAAATCCTGATATTATTTTTCTACAAGAAACCTTGGTGGATGCAATGAAGGCTAGATTATTCATGAATTCCTTTCTACCTACATGGCTAGTTTGTGCAGTTAGCTCAGTTGGCAAGTCTGGGGGTCTCTTGGTGACCTGGGATCCTTTAAAGTTTGATATTGTTCCTTACCTAAGTTGTGGTGGTATTCTTTTGACAAGTACTTACTGTGAAAATAAAAGGAATCTCTCTCTATTAAATGCTTATGGTCCATGCTCAGATAGAATATCCTTTTG
>SNQJ01S0056213.1:22255-32463 GCA_010110895.2 Picea sitchensis
TCAAGCATGGTTGCCACCTAGTCATGTAATGTAGGCAAGGTCTAAGAATTTTAGAGTAAGTTTACATATTAGCCAATGCAAAGAACCAAAACATCCAATTCTTTTCAGTGATGCATGTGTACAGAAGAACCAATAAAGACATAATATAAAACAGAAGATAAAATTCGAAGAATCCGATCTGCAAATTTAGTTTGAATCATTTTGGCTATAATAATGAATGGTGTTGTTGGCACTCAAATTTTTCATCAAAATTTTAAAGCATCCTTAGTAAACTTGTGCTAAAATTGTCAATGGATTTCAATCATTTTCCTAGATCATAAATTCTGAAACCCTCATTGAGTCTTGATGAGTTTTATTCATCATTTTTTGCTTCTAAACCCTATCATCTTCCTATAACCCGCATAATAAAAAAAATAAGCTTTTGAATTAGTAAGCCTAGTTATATATATATATATATATACAAAAAATATCTATCTTTTTGTCAAAAAAAAAGTGATGTGTGCTAGAAGTGTTCTAATCCTAAGTCTAAGCCATATCACATATCATACTAAATTATGTCAAACACAATCAACACATAAGTCACTAAAGCCAAGCGCTCAACAAGAGTAAAGTGCATGCTTGGTATTAGATCAGTGGTCAACAAATGCAGACAGGGGAAAGCTATAGGTGGGCAAATAACAGGATCGATGGCGCCATCAGCAAAAGGGGTTTAGAAGCAAAAATGCAAGATATAGGCTCAAGGACACAATGATAAAGTTGTTTCTAAGGTGGTTCGGACCTGAATGTTTTTAGTGTCGAGCAGCTGGCGAAAAACTTTCAATATCTGAGAAGATACATGTGCCAAAAGGTTTTGCAAGTGTCCATTTTTTGTCAAGGGAATTTACAGATGTTTTGGTGTTTCCAGACTATACTCTTTCAATGATGTATAGTAAGCTCGATACTGGAAACTTCTTTGTGATTCCTGGTTCTTCGATTGATGTATGGGTTGCAGAAAGATTCTTAGCATTACATGGAAAGAGGTTCACGTTCGTTAATTTGGATGCATGTATGGTATCCCAACTCGTTATGATAAAGGTCCACGGGGGTCTCAAGGGCTCGAGAAATCATAGAGTTTTTAACTTCTCAAAGCATGAGTTCAGAAAAAAAATCGTGAATGGTTTAGTTCGTGTTGTTTTGATGAAAGAATTTGGTCTTGTCTATAAATGTGTTTTGGCTCTTCTTGTGGGTGTTACTCAAATAGAAATAGTCAATTTAAGGCAGCTGCAAGTTGAGAGATGCGAAAGAATATTGACAACCTGCAACCCAAACACCAAGCACTACGTTTCACAAACCAATAGTCCGCAGAAGTTGACAAGGGTAAAGAAATTATATTTTTTTATGATATGGCATTCAAGGAAAGCTCTATAAAATGGGATTCTCGATGGGATACACATCTTCTCATGAAAGATGATCAAATCCACTTGTTATCTATTATAAACTCGTTAATGATTGTTTTGTTCCTTTCCGGGATGGTAGCAATGATTACGATGAGAACCTTGTATCGAGATATTTCAAACTACAATCATTGGAGACACATGACGAAACCCAAGAAGAAACTGGATGGAAACTTGTCCATGGAGATGCAATCAGGCCCCCAAATAATGCAGGTCTACTCTGTGTCTGTGTAGGAACTGGAGTATAGTTTTTGGGGATGACACTTGTTACAATGCATGTTTGGTTTCCTTGCTGAGGGTTTGAATCCTATGCAAAGAAGGTAGAGGTCATACAAGTGGGAAAATTGTTGATGCACAGGTTTATTTAATAAAATATGACTGGTAGGCCAATATAAAACTCAAAGGATAGGCTAGGATAGTGGAAATCCTTTAATCTAAATTAAAATGCCCAACCATTGTTACAAGGTTTGAAAATGCGCACATTTATTGGAAGATCATTGAGAGACCAAAGGATGATATAGAGAAATCCCTAATCTTAGAGCAACATGAAGAAGCTCTCCCTAGAGATGAGGAAATACATATTGTATCATGAATTTCTTTTTCCAGAATTTTGCTCTAGGATTGTTGAACAAGGTTTTTGTTCTTTTGATTATCATATGTGATGGTTTTGGCTCTATGGGAGTAGAAGGTAGGAAATCAGAAGTTTTTTTTTATGTGAGTTTAAATCACTTACAGAGGAGTACGATACAGTTTGGGAAATCACTAGGAAAATCTCAAGGTGCAGGAATCCATTATCATTACATACTCTATTTTGATATGTCTGAGATTGATGGTATAACAAGGTTTAGAATGAATATGTTTATGACAGAAGTTTTGCAGAGCCTTCTCTTCAATTTTGGAACATCAGTTAGCTATATGGCATCTTTAGAAATGTTCTATGTTTATTTTAAACATATGAAGTTTCATATATAGCCTTTAATCTTCATTATAAGAGGGAGGTATAAGTAGTGTTTAAAGTGATGAACTCTGTTTAAGTAGCATTTATCAACAGGGAATTTGCTTAGAAGGATGTAAATAACCAAGTGGAGGGAATGGATCCGACCTAATATAAGCAATTAAAAAGAACACGAAGCACATTGAGGTCTAATGGCAAGGGTTCAACAGGACAAGGAAAATGAATAAGTGAGGACTTAGGAGGGAGTTCAAAGGGCAAGAAAAGAGTAGATTGTTTGTGGCAGTGAAACAGTGAAAATGGAATTTGAAGACTAGAGCCACTTGACAATGGGGAGGAATGCAATCATACTGGCTTGAGAGGTGGGAGGGGAAGTGACATGAAGGTGTCAAGCCATATCCTTAATGTTTAAGGCCTCAATTAGGAGTTTCACATCATGTATGAGGTGGAAAACATTGTAAAAATGGGGATGGCCATGTATGAGATGTTGAGGGTGCAACAGGCAGCAAGAAAAAGCTAAAGAAACAAGGAAGTTCGACTGAAAATGATCTGTAAACTGTGGAGGAGATGGAATCTAGGTAAATTGCTTCTCTCTATGGGGTGAAATCTATTTGAGAGGAACAAAAGGTCTTCAGGCATGATTTTTTAAGGGGGGTGGAATAGATTTCCACAATAAAATAGGAATGGGGAATACTATTGCACACCCTATTGAGTCATGGGATTGGTGGGAATTTGTATTTTTGTTTTTGGGAACTTATATAGGTGGGGACAACTTTATTCAATTCACAAAGGGCCAGATGGGTTATTTTCCTTGCTCTATGTAATTTCTGGATATGTTAATAAAATATTTCCTAGTTCTATGCCTCTAGGCCTCTAAAGGATTAGGGTCTCCTGTTGATCTTAGTCAACCTTGAAGTGATAAATAGCTCTCTAAAGACTTCTTAGAGAAGGTTCTTTAAGCATGCCTCCTCCCTCCATTGAGGGGGATAAAGTTTACTAGAACTGTGTAGTGTGTAGCGATGTTAAAAAAAACTTGGCCCAGAAAATGACTAGTTGAAGCCCAACAAAATCTTGGCAACTGAAACCATTCAAAATGAGTGTTATTCTTTTCCCTGTTGGCATTTATATTTGATGTCAGTGAGTTTTTCCTTCCCCCATGAATTGAACTCCCTAGGAACCTTCCCCCATGAATTGGACTCCCTAGGAAGCAAACAACTTGGTACTCATGTATCAGATTCTGATCTCCAAGTACTATTAGGCTTGACTCATGCCTAGAGAGTTTGACTTGCTAGCAGAGTCAGGCTTAAGATTAAGTTAACTTGGCTTGGCAACAGGGCTGAGTAGAGTTTTACTCGGGAGTACTTTGAAGAGTCAGCAAATTTTTCAACTATGCCATGTAGTTCTCGTGAACACCATTTGTAATTTAGAGTTTCAACTTGGCACATATTTGGTGTTACTGACAAGAATGGTATATGCTTATCATCTCATAACATTGCCTCTATATGTAAACAATTTCTTTGATCATTTATATACCGGGTTGCAACACAACAACCATTGACTTACCAGATTGTTTTATAAATCGACATTAATCAACTTTAGACCAAAAATTTCAAGTCCTAAACTAACATTTACAATTGTCCATTATTTAGAATTTCATCTTTCAGATATATTTAGTTACACTAATTAAAATGCTAGTTGGAATAAATTGCATACTTTCTATTTTGGATTTAGTCTAAATTTTGCAGTAGTTTATGGTTGATGTGTGGGGAAATAGTTTATATACTAAGGAAAATGATTTTCAAATTATGGAGGGCTGATGGTTATGTAGCACTTCAGGAAAAATCCCAAAAAGATAGGTTCTAACATCATGTAACTAGTATTTTGAAACATTCAAAATGAGGATTATTTTTTCCCTTTTTGGCATTTATATTTGATGTTGGCAAGTTTTTCCATTCCCTCATGAGATGGACTCTCTTTATATACTGAGTTGCAACAGAATAGCCATTGACTCACCGGATTGTTTTATAAGTCGAAATTAATCAACTTTAGACCAAAAAGTTCAAATCCTAAACTAACATTTACAATTTTCCATTATTGAGAATTTCATCTGTCAGATATATTTAGTTACACTAATTAAAATCCTAGTTGGAACAAATTGTATACTTTCTATTTTGGATTTAGTCTCAATTTTGCAGTAGTTTATGGTTGATGTGTGGGGAAATGGTTTATATACAAAGGAAAATGACTTGCAAATCATGGAGGGCTACTTCAGGAAAAATCCAAAAATACTAGGTTCTAACATCATGTAACTAATATTTTGAAACATTGAAAATGAGGGTTATTCTTTTCCTTTTTGGCATTTATATTTGATGTCGGCAAGTTTTTCCATTCCCCCGTGGGATGGAATCCCTTTATATACTGAGTTGCAACAGAACATCCATTGACTTACCAGATTTCTTTATAAGTCGCATTAATCAACTTTAGACCCAAAAGTTCAAGTTCTAAACTAACATTTACAATTGTCCATTATTGAGAATTTCATTTGTCATATATAATTAGTTACACTAATTAAAATGCTAGTCGGAACAAATTGCATACTTTCTATTCTAGATTTAGTCTCAATTTTGCAGTAGTTTATGGTTGATGTGTGGGGAAATGGTTTATATATACAAAAGAAAATGTTTTGCAAATCATGGAGGGCTGATGGTTATGTAGCACTTCAGGAAAATCCCAAAAAACTAGGTTCTAACATCATGTAACTAGTATTTTGAAACATTCAAAATGAGGGTTATTCTTTTCCTTTTTGGCATTTATATTTGATGTTGGCAAGTTTTTTCAATCCCCCATGAGATGGACTCCCTAGGTAGCAAACAACTTGTGGCTTACTCGTGCTCTAGACCCTGACCCACAAGTACTCGCAGACCTGACTCACTGCTGGAGAGTTTGACTCGTTGGCAGAGTCAAACTCATGATTGAGTAAATTGGCTTGGCAACAGGGCTGAGCAGAGTTTGACTCATGACTAAGGAGTATTCTGAAGACT
Organism: Picea sitchensis; assembly: GCA_010110895.2. Classification (NCBI taxonomy): domain Eukaryota; kingdom Viridiplantae; phylum Streptophyta; class Pinopsida; order Pinales; family Pinaceae; genus Picea; species Picea sitchensis. Next base: position 27,682 of record SNQJ01S0056213.1, read on the forward strand.
CGAAAAAATTTTCAACTATGCTATGTAGTTCTTCTCATAAACACCATTTGTAATTTAGAGTTTCAACTTGGCACACATTTTGTGTACTAACAAGAATGGTATATGATTATTAAGTTTTAACTCATCAAATTGCCTCTACCTGTGTACAATTGCTTTGGTCATTTATATACTGAGTTGCAAAAACAACTGTTGACTTCTAGAACTTTAGATGAACAATTTAAACTCTTAAACTAACATTTACATTTGTTCATTATTGAGAATCCCATTTCTGTCAGATGTATTTAATTACACAAATTAAAATGCTAGCTAGAGAAAATTGTGTACTTTCTATTTTGGATTTAGTCTCAATTTTGCAGTAGTTTACGGTTGATGGTTGTGGAAATGGTTGATATACAAGGGAAAATGGTTTGCAAATCATGGAGGGGGGCTGATGGTTGTGTATCACTTCAGGAAAATCCAAAGAAACTAGGTTCTATCATCATGTAACTAATATTTTGAAATTTGAATGCTAAAAGAAGAATTTCAATATTCTCATACTCCATAGTATCCATTGAGATGCAATGAGATCCTAGAACTTGGTTCTAACATCATATAACTAGTGTTGTGAAGACAAATGTCAAAATAAGCAATTACGGTAGATGATTTTCACTGTATCCTTTGAGATGCAAATGACCCCAAGCATTGATTTGTGTTAGATATAAGGAAAAATAGAGAAAACAGTAATGTTTTTTCAATTATGTTCACTAGTATAAATTTAGATCAGCACATTTGAACCAAGACATAAACAAATCTGAATATATAAAATTAAATTCTGAACATAAAAAAATTCCTGAGTGCAGAAAACAAACCTTAGCTTACCTCTTAGCCAATGAAGAATGAAGAATGTACCTGTCACATGTGTGGATGTAGTCCTCTTTAATATGCTCAGAAAATCAGTTTAAGGTTCATGGATCAAACCTCTATGGTATTGATCTCTATCATGAGGATTGGTAGACAGTTTTGCCAAGGAGAATATCACCAGTAAAAGGGATAGCAAACCCTTCAAGAGGAAAGCAACAGCAAAAGGACAACAAACCCTTCAGCAAATGGGACAACAAACCCTTCAACAGAAAATGGAACAACAAACCCTTCAGCAAATGGGACATAAAACCCAGAAAATGTAGATAGCAAGGAAGGGGATATGCCACCGGTCCCTCCACACTCAGCGGCAGCCTCAAGGAAGGGCCGTGACACCTTTACTCAGTCAAGGGACATCCCGTGGTACTTTTATCCAGGTAAGAGACAGCTCGCGACAACCTAAGGGGAAACCATAGCAAGCAAAAGAGAGGACTGGCACCTCTACACCAGTAGACAAATCAGAAGGAGCTCTCAACCAACAAATGTTCTAGTAATTACCTCAGATCTGAAATAGAGAATCCACTAGAGGAGCCGCACCAACACCAAAGAAAGACAACCGCAGCAATAGAAGGATGAGGAGTGAGTGTGTGTGTGTTAAAATGAGAGGGGTCCTTATATAGTTTTATGTAGAAGGGTATGGCTACAATAAAACAATTTAATTAATATAAATATTAATTAAATGTCAAATAAGTCAAATTAATTATAAAAACCCAACACCACATAAAACAAGAAGGAAAACAAGACAATAAGCAAGGGGAAATATAAGACAAATTCAAGGGGGTCCTCAATAGAAAAACATGTCCACATAAGTCTCATAATGGCTTATAAACTTTTATCATCACTGCATAAGAGGGCACATCAACAATGTTGGATCAATAAGGAAGGACGTCAACCTTCCTTAGGAAATGCACAACAAGTTCAAGTCATCCGTGACAAGCAAGATGAAAAGAAGAAGGAATGCTATGCTAAGTTTTCTGATCGTTGTCAGCATCAGTCAGTGTCTTATTGTAATAAAACATTCGCCAGTCTAAGTAAATAATGGAAATGTCTATTTTAGAGTATAGTTAGTGGTGTCATAAAACTTTGCAGGAAACTTCTCTTGCGAATTTGATTGCACAGAGAAGTGCAGAAGAAAAGCGACATGTCCCAATTGTAGAAGATTGTATTGATTGTTTAAGAAGGGAAAAGACCCTCTAATACAATGAGGAAGTTTGTTGACTCTTTCTTTTACCTATTCTTATGTGTGTGTAATTCGTTTATCATTTTCGCTGAGAGAGAGGGGGATTAGTTTTCGTTTTGTTGTTCAGACGTGTGGAAAGGGAGATTGCGCACCAAAGGCACTAGTGCGCATCTTTGAGTTGAGGCTAAGCGTAATTATCCATTCCCCTTGCCAAATCACGTGCTGATAGCGTGAAGGATAAAGGGCAGACTCCTACATCAAGGAGAGAACAAAAAGACACAACATTTGCATTCTTTCTCTACGCAGGAAGAACCCTAGACATCTACCTCTTTTTACATACTCCAGCGCGTGCCTGGGTGTAGAAGATTCATGCTCACCTTGCATCAGAAACCCTCCACTCAGATCAAGGCATCTAGCAATAAGCAAGAACTCCACTTTCCTTCTTTCTATTGCGTCCATCTTCCCATTTCGCCTAGCATCTGCGCACCTCCCTCTTTTGGATACATCAAAGGGCGTGCCTTCAAAGAAAAAGGTGTTTCCTTCAGCAAGTCATCCACACACAGTCAAATCAATTGGTATCAGAGCGTGTTCTGTCCTTGGGACTAGAACTTCATCCACCATGTTCAAAAATTAATTTGTTTTTTTTTTTGGGTCTTCCTCCTTAGTCTCACACTTCTGCTCAGAGAGTGCATTTCACCCTTCTCAGGGATTCTTTTACACCCTCCTCAGGGTCTATTCTAAGCTGCTGACCATGGCGCCTCGACGAGAATCATCCAATAAGGAATCCAACGCAGACACATTAATCCCAATGGTAGATTTGGCGTTGGCTCTCAAAGAACTGATTTGAATTCAACAACAAAGACCTCCAATGACCATGCAGCTAGACACCCGTTTTCAATTACCCAAGTTCGTCGGCCAAATGAATGGTGAGACCATGTATTCTTGGATCCATAGCCTCTCCACTTATTTCAAAACCTCGCTTGAGATGGAGGAGGCCATCAAATTGCAAATATCCAGGCTTCAACTCGAAGGAATAGCCCAAACTTGGTGGGACACACACTTGGACAATGCGAAATTGATCATCAGGCTATGTACTCTGCAGTCCCCGACAAATGGCCGCATTACTTCATGGGATATGTTCCGTTGGGCTTTGCGATAATGCTTCTACCCTCCAGGCTATCTTCATAACTTACTCGCAAAGTGGTTACAACTCTGTTAGCTCCCCAATCAGGCGGTTCAAGGCTACATCGATGTCTTCTGCAAGCTGCGCATCCAGCTCCATATCATAGAACTAGACGAGGTGTTAATTATAAAGTTCAATTCTGGTTTAGGGTTACCTCTCCGGCGGGAGGTAGATATTTTTGACAGTCCTTCTCTAGACAAGGATTTCTTACGGGCCTTGGCTGCAGAAAGAAAGGTGGCTCCTCACATTCGCTATCTGCCAAATAGAACCTATACTGATAACCCACCTCCTTCTCATTCTCAACCTTATCCTGCTTCCTCGTCGATGACCAAAAATGAAGTTTGGTGTAATTTTCACAAGACCAACTCCCATAACCTTGTCGACTGGCGAGCCATTAAAAATAGCCACCCCCATCAGACCTTGTTTGCAGAGACTTTTATCGCACAGTTTGTAGCTAGGTCAAAAGGATAGAAGATAGAGGCCAAACTTGCGTAATAGGAACCTACCCCACCCAATGTCACCATAGTGGGGAGGTTCATTTTCTTTAGGGAGGTAATGCCCAGGGGAGACGTCCCCGATAACCTGGAGTTTTGAAGAGGCTAAGGTTTAAGGGTCAAGGTAAAGGTCCCTCTTCATAGGTCACCACCTAGAACAGATAGTCAGGCTAAACAACCAATAAAGAAGTGTAGGCCAAAATGAGAACACCTGCCCGGAACAAAATAACAACAAACTAATACAGGCTATAATTCAATGGGTTAGTACTTCATGTAACTATCTGATATCAATATATAAGCAATTGCAACAATAAATATTGACGAAGTCAATGTTTGTTAATATAGCAATGAAATAATACTACTTCACCAATAAATATCAAGACGATGTGGAAATCAATGTATCAAATCAATCCTTTATTCAATAAATGCTCTTAAACCATCATCTAATTGCCTATGAAGAAAACTTGTTGCGTCAAGATGGAACAAGGCTGCGAGGGAGCGCCCCCCCCTCCCCCTCGAACCCGCTCCCGAATCGCACTCTGAAGGGGAGAATTTTTAGGGAGCGCAATTCCTCCTTCAAATATGCACTCCCTAGTTTTTGAGGGAGCATCCAGGGAGTGAACGCTCCCTGGACTCTCCCTGAGTGCTCCCAAGGGAAAAAAATTCTCCTCGAAATTCTCCCTTGAGCCCGCGCTCGTGAGGAGGAAGAAATTCATCTTTTTTTGTTTTTTTTTGTTTTTTTTGGAGAAATGACTCATGGGAAAGGTAGCCTAGGGTTATCTAAGAGTTCAAAATACTCTTTCACTCCCATTTCTCTCATTCTATTTCTCATTTCATCCATTTCTTTGCTAAGAGGGTTTTGACTCTTGAGAGGGTTCTTGCTAATTCTTGAGGAGATTGAAGGGAGATTGAAGGCTACCATTTGTGAGGGCTTGGAAGGGAGATTGAGGGCTACCATAGTCATATTCAACCACATTGGACAGCTAAAGAGGTAGGCTCTTGGTGCCCATCTTTCTTTCTTGTTTTGT
>SNQJ01S0056214.1:0-44036 GCA_010110895.2 Picea sitchensis
GCAATAAAATTTCAAGGTAATGAATGGTTGTTGCGCCACGAAAATTTTATTGTAACGAATTATTGTTTAGAGTTTATATTCTTGCATGCCTTGGAATAAATGGCGACTTTTGTTGACTACCCTACGTCTTAAATTATGTTGTGGCATGGTTTTTTAATAACTAGACTTCCTAGTGCCCTTCTATCAATGTTGTTGGATTGAATCACAACTTCCTTAACCTTGCGTGACAATTAATTATTGGTTATGAGCAATATGGTGGTTTTTACTTGCGACCTTAGATTGATGTGGATGTGTGCTTGAGTTAGAATTTCTTTAGTCTTTCGCCTTAACTTAATGTTGATCGAATATGTAATAGTTCACTGCTGCACCCTAGCTCTTGGGGATCCTCTTTCCTTATGTGCACTTGATCTTATAGTCTTATTGTATGTAAGGCTGAATGCGCCGCTAAATTAATCCATGTAATTTAATGCGTATAGAATTAAGTGTTGATTGATGAGTATGTATTTTAACACTGATGTAAGATTGTAAAGAAGATAACTTGTTGCGCCATGAAATGTTGATGGTTTTACTCTCGTCCAACGATTGACGATTTATTATGTTATCTGGTAACGGGATCACTCGTGCACCCTAGAATAATTGCAGTTACATGGTTGATTTTCTTGTTGCGTTAACTACGCGTATGGAGTAAAATATATGTTTCCCTTGCACGTGGAATTAGAATAGAATTGTTTTCTTTGTGCCCTCTATTGTGTCCCTTATGATTGATTCCAGATTCACTTCGCTTACGCCTTGGAATGTTAAGTTGCTTAAGTTGATTTCTAGAATGCTATGGCACCTTGATGATCATTGGATGATGCAGCTTTAATGGCGCTTTTAATTACGATGTGTAGTTCCTATCGCCACATATATATATAGATATATTTGTGGTATTGATGCTTTGTTTTCGTAACAACGGGGTCGTTACATATTGTATCAGAGCGGGTTCAACCCTGTGACTGTGGATATCCATGCCTTCCATTGAATTAAACCCTTGATTAATACTCAGTGCTAATTGAATTATTAACAATTCATTGTGGTAATCATGTTAGAGAACGTCGTAGAGATTCACGACATGGTTCCAGGGGAGGAGGTGTGATGTCTTCAGTAGCACCCGCACTAGAGGGGTCCAACCCCCAAAGAGAAGAACAAGTCTTGAGAATGACAGGATGCGTTGGGTCCGACAGGGTCCTTTCAGGGAAATGTCAGAGGCCTTGACTAGCCGTCGGTACTAAGATAAGGCCAGGGCGCTTGTACCCTTGAGGGTCCACAACTTGCCCCAGCCAATACTGGTAGCTTCACGAAAAACTTGAGAGGGTTAAGTTCTTGAATTCACGAGTGCCACAGACATCTCAATCGTCGAGGCATGGCTGGAGAGAAAGGTAATGAGCTTTGCGCTTTGCAATTTCGACCTCCAACATGAAGGTCCACAGGGTGTGCTTCAACACAAGGGGAGTGCTCTTCTATGGTGTAAGACACTCCTACCTTAGTTACACATGGCCTTCAAAGTCATGTTGTGGGAACGATTCAAGGAATGCTTCCGGTAGAAGTTGACACAGGACTTCCTGGACTGCCAACTCAATGAGATCAGCGCCTTACAACAAGGTGGTCGTACGGTGCCAGATTCTAAGATGCAAATTGGGAGCTACTTCAGTATGCCTCGCATCAGAACCCGAAAAAGTTGGAGGTCAGCAAGTTCATGTTCAAACTTAACTCCAGTTTTCATGTGAAGGTGAGGATCGTAATGCCTTGGACGTTGCACGATGCAGTCCAGTAGGCCTCTTAGTTGAGTAATAATTGACTGTGAGAGTCAGGGTAGAACTCCTGCAAGACCATATGGACTGACGACATATGGTGCGCAACAGCATCAGATGCCAACTAGATAAGACATATTGGTAGCAAGATATGTCTCTAGAACCCTCATTCACGACACCACGACGAGGAGTTTCTCAATAGAGAACCCCACTACAGGGGACCACTGCTTCAGCAATAGCAGCGGTTGGGCCTATTCAGCTGAACAAAACAGGGTTTCTAGCTAGACGACCAACAACTACTACTTCAAGAACCCAGAGTACTAGACCGAAGGCCAGATTTTGGACATGTGGAGAGCCACATTCCCAACACGACTGTCCAGTTGAGAGGGATAGAGTGGTCGAGTCAACACGACACACTACCACTATGAAGATGGGCAAGGCCCTAGGGAATTCATGACCACGATGAATAACCGCCAGACCGAGCACCATTCCTCTATGCTCGAGGAATCTAGTGTCATCGCCAAATGAAATTTTAGAAATTGTTTGACCCCAGTGCTATGGAGAGATCTAATTCTAGTACCATGTTGAAGGGATTTAGGTAAAGGCATTCGACATGACGAGTTTAGATTCTTCGATATGGCTTTCGGTACCAACTGGATGGTTGGAGGAAGGGGTATGAATTATCACTTTAACTTGGAGATAGTGTAACGAAGTCTGACCTACCTTACTATCTTAAGGTCTTATGACGTCGTGATCAGTATGGACTGGTGGGAATCAGATGATGCAATACTCAACGGTAAGATGAGGCGGTTGAGTTGGATCGACAATGAAGGACAAAGAAGTGTGATTGTATGAAGAAAACGGGGAGTATCCCTGAGGTTCATTTCTTCCCTACAGCTACAAGAGAGCATGTGCAAGGATGAAAAGTATATGCATACTTAGCATCAAATGTCAAGAGCGTGGAAGGAGGAGTAGAACACCTTCCGGTAGCACGAAAGATGGTGGTCGTGATTCCCAGAAGAATTACCAGGTGTGTCGCCCAAAGTTAATATGGAGTTTACAATCGATCTAAAACCTGGAACTGAATTGATCGCAAGAGAGCCTTATCCAATGTCGACCCCTGAGTTACAGAAGTCAAAAGTGACACTGGAGGAGTCGTGGGACATAGGGCTTACGTCCAAGTGTATCGCCTTGGAGTGCTCCTATTAATTTCATACAAGAGAAGGATGGGTCATGGAGACTTTTCTTGAATATCGTCGAGTATTCCTTGACGATATATTGATATTTTCTTGGATGAGGGAAGATCAAGATGAACTTTTATGCTTCGTACTATAGTGTTGTGAGAGAACAAATTACGGGAAGCGGTCACAATGCTATCAAGGATTCATTTCTTAGGGCATGATATCTTTGACGAAGGTATCACTATGGATCCAATGAAGCTAGAGTCTATATGGAATGCCTTGCGCCAACGAATGTCCCAAAAGCACGTAGCTTCAAGGGTTTAGCAAAATATTATCGACAGTTCATCGAGGATAAAAAATATGATTACGGAATTGCAGAAGAAGAACAAAGAGTTGTGTGGACTGACAAATGTGCATAATCATTTTGAAGGCTCAAGGATTTGTTGACGAAGACGCCTACTAAAATTCCCTAGCGTGGACGAGGTCTTCTTTGTATGCACTGACACACCCAATGGAGGCTTAAACAAAGTCTTGAAGAAAGACGGTCAAGTGATCGGTTACATCTCGAGGAAGTTAAGGAAGCATGAGGAGAACTATGCGACGCATGATTTGGAGTTGTTAGCCATCATGTATGCCCTGAGAGTGTAGAGACACTATCTGATTGGACGAAAATTTCAACTAAAAATGGACCACTCTGGTTTACAACACCTTTTTACGCAAAATGACTTGAATGCACGGCAAAGGCGTTGGTCAGAATTGCTTATAGATTACAATTTTGAGATTTCCTACTTAAAAGGAACAATGAATAGAGTGGCAGATGCATTAAGGCAGAGACCACACATATTTTCAGTGATACCTCTTCAAACGAATCTACATGAAACGATCCTAACTACAACATGATGCTAACTAGTATAATGAGGGTAAGAAATTATTTTCAGGAAAGAAACCATATTGGTATCAAAATTGAGGGATACTATGGAAAACGATGGATCTTGAGATATAATAACTGGATTTACTTATATCCCAACGATGATTTGAGAAGAAGCTTTGATCTTATGCAAAGTTTGTGGAGGAGTGTACATGGCTCATACAGAAGTCATGAAGATGAGGACATACCTTCTACCCTTATTCTTCTGAAAGGGATAAAGGCAAACATTGTCAACTACATGGCGAGATGTTTGGAAGTTCGGTAGGTGAAGGTTGAACATAGAAATTCGGTAGGATTGCTACAATCGACAGCCACCCGCTATTCAAAAATCGACATGGGAGGTCATTTCGACGAACTTCATTGTTGAATTGTCATTGACGGCAAGGAAGAAGGACTCGATTGTTGTGACAATTGACACTCTGAAAAGGAGTTCACATTTTTTCCATGTGCGTACGATGCATCAAGTGCCAGGAATAGCTAGAGTTTATATCTGCAAGATTTTGAGATTGCCAGACGTACCAAAGGAATCGTATCTAATAATGGATTCAGTGTTGCAAGACGATTTTGGGATGAGTTTCCCAAGAGGCCTTGGAAACACCATTGAAATTTAAGCACAACATGTCCTTGAGATAGACAGGCTGACCGAAGGAAAAAACCAAAATTGGAAAGGTTATGTTGCGTATGTGTGTGTTGGACCAACAAAAACGTTGGGAATAGTTCTGGCCACTCGTCGAGTTTGCATGCAACAACAACCATCAAAGCACCATTAAGATGGAACCATTGAGTTTCCTTATGTGAGACCGTATAGGATGCCTTTAGCTAGGATAGACTTGAGGATGGGGTCCTAGAAGGACTAGAGGTGATTCAATAAAGGGAAGAACAAGTACAAACGATACGAAAAAGGGTTGGAAGAAGCGCAAGATCGGCAGAAAGGTTTTACCGATGCACATCGCTTGACCATAATTATGAAGGGCCTCACGGCTAACCGTGCCTCATTCGTTAAGGAGTTGCACAAAGTTTTTCTTGCTTTTGTGAGCGACTTTAAGTCAGTGATCCTACGTATATAATTGACTTGAGTTCTTGGAAGATGTTGGGTGAGGGTGAGCTCACGGCGGAGCCAATCCGCTTTCTGGACTGTTGCATTCGAAAACTATGGCATAAAATGTGAATTAGGTAAAGGTCCACGGGGGGGGGAATTATAGTCCACACTCGGCTACCACGAAGGATGCATATGATATGCATTAATAGTTTGCATTTTTTTTTATAGCTAGACATTTAAATATTGTCAGATACTTTATTTCTGCACTTGTGTATTGTGAAACTTCAGGACAAATTTTAAAACAAGAGGGGGTGTATGTAACATCCCGCTCTTGCATGACTTATTCTTTGAGGACACTTGCGTGCAAGTGATCCGGTTCATTATATGAGTGAATTCTTCGCGTATGGATTCTGATGATGAGATTGTGATTTATGATGTTATGATTATGTTATTAGGTTTAGACAAGTGCTATTGATTGGTTTCTCCTGAGTGTGAAGGACTTTTGACACATTGAGGATGTTGATGGCATCGATGGACCTCCTTGGAATCTTTATCGAGTCAGGGAGTGGACTATTTATGGTTTGCGTATTTATGTTATTCCATATGTGACATATGACTGGTATATTGTGATGTTGTTTATGGATCGCTGACATGTTTGTTGATGGATGTAGGCTGAGGATAGCTTGCTAATCAGACTCACATTGCGAGTAAATGGGTCATGCATGACAACGAGAGACATTGAGGGAGAGGTGTGGCAGCAACCCTGCCACAGCCTACTAGCACTATCGTTGTGGCTCGAATTGTAGCTTAACGATTACCTAGTTCAAGAGATCCATGATGCGGTGAGGGAAGATTGTGACAGTCACTCATGATGATTATAAGGGGCACGTAATACTGCATGGTCCTTATTCCTTATATGCCCTTAGTCTCCCACAAGATCACCTGATGGAGTATTGATTCCAGGGATTTGACGTCTACCAAATTCAGTCAAGAGGCGAGTGGCACCCTTGGAGTACATAGTGCGTCTTGAAGGGCACGTCGCATAATTAAAACCAGAATGCAGGCGAGTGGAACCCTTGGAGAACGTGGCACGTCCTGAAGAGAACATCGTGATTTTAACTATGGTAAGTTAATAAACCTAACACCTAGAAAACTATGCCTCCTTAGGACCTGGTCGGCCTTAAAATAAATGAGGGTATGAGTAAATTTAATAACAAAATTTTCCCTTAAAACTGTTTCCAAGCCTAGTGAATTTAAAACCTAGGTCTAAGTAGAATACGTGAACAAAAAAAAAGAAGCTAAATGGACATCTAACAAGAAGGGGGTAAAGAAAATTCAAGCATTAATAATTTAAGTAAATATTTTAATGTAGGTTTAACTATTAAAAGGGGTAAATGGTTGTTTTTGTCTAAACTTGTTATTTTTGAACTTAGTTAAAAAAGGGGAAACTTAAAGAAAAAAAGAAACTTAGAGAAAAGGGGAAACTTAAAGAAAAAGGGGAATGTCTAACTTAGTAGGGAATCTAGCCTTTGGAACTTTCTTTTTATGAACTCAACTAGGATTTAAGTAAGGATGAGCGTTTTTAGGAACTCTTTTAGGTGGGTGAGGGAAATAGGCTAATTTAATTAATTAATAAATTGATTTTCTGGTGCAACTAAGGGATCGAACAACATGTGTACGGGGAGGTTTGTCCTAATTAAATTAATAAAAATGAATCTAATGAGGGTTTGGGAAAGTAATCACTAAGAAAACTCTATAAAAAGGANTAATTAATTAATAAATTGATTTTCTGGTGCAACTAAGGGATCGAACAACATGTGTACGGGGAGGTTTGTCCTAATTAAATTAATAAAAATGAATCTAATGAGGGTTTGGGAAAGTAATCACTAAGAAAACTCTATAAAAAGGATGGCGGAGGAGGAGATGGATGACGAATGGTAGGCATACGGTTACGCTGCTGATATTTTTCTTGAATGGATTTTTCTTGTGGGAGTTGGGATGCCCAGCTCGATAGGGAGTGGTAGCTCAACATTGTGAGGCAAGTTTAGCTCTATATCTTTCTTTGGTTTTGTGTGTGTGGCGTCTTTCCAGGGGGCTCAGGGGGAAGTAGAGTACCCCTAGCGTTGACTGGGAGGTACCGGTGAGATCTCAACAATTAGCGAGTGGGAGCGAGGAGGATCACTAGTTTCTGAAGTACATCTCCAAGCCCAGTTTCATAAGTTAATTGGTATTGGGTTGATAGCATGTGTATGGTTTAATTTTAGCAATTGTGATGTCTTTTTGTTTTCGCAATTGATTTAGTTGTAATGAGGATTATTTATGTAAATGATGTCGCTTTATTTCGCAATAGACCTAACTGTAATAAGGATGATATGTATATAAATTGATGTCGCTTATCTTTGAAACAAAGCTAATTGTAATAGTTTGGCGGTATGTAAATTGTCATCGCTTCTATTCCGCAATGGACTTATTTGTGTTAAGTCAATTATATCTATGCATTCTGATGTCGCTCTGTTTTTCTTGTACATGTTAATAAGCTCAGCTCTTAATATGATTGACCGTCAACTTTCATGGAACCTTGAGACCATTACTATTATATTAAGTTATGTTCTCTCCTTGTGAATTTATTTTTGTTTTGTCTGAAATCTAGAGTTTAAACTGTTTGCATGGATACCTCCCTGATGTATTCTATCCTCAGCTTGAGTAGGTGTAAAAAGACAAGAAGTCATGGTGGGTCTAGCTGTGTTTAGTCGGCTGTAGAAATTTTGATGGACTTCCCTTAGAGTGATATTCCTTGATTTTGGATCCGATACGGTAATAATCATGGAGAATGTGTCGGATCGAGTTGTTGCCGTTAAAAACGAAGCCACCTCCCTCTTGTTTGAAGACGCCCTTAATTGAAACCCTTAAGGAGGAAGAGCCATCGCGCCCTCACCTGGTGACTGCCTTCGCTCTGTAGTTTGGCTTCCCCATTTTTGGGGGGTGCTTCGATCTGCGTTTTCCTTGCTATCTCGACGTTTGTGCAGCCAGTTACTCCCCTCGGGATGACAATGTGGTCTCTTCCTTCTTACATCCCTTGTGTTCCCTGGAGTTGCCCCTCTTCTTAGTCTTCTCGATCTACACTCAACGCCAGCCTTCAACCCCTAACTTTTGCACCGTCTGGTACACTATCCAGCGAATCTCCTTCTCACGCCGTCCTTATTGAATAAATTCGCCAGGGGATTCCCTCCCTACCACACCTCGCGTGTTGAGTTGCGCCTGGTCAGATGAACCATAGCTATCCTAAAAAACAAAATTAATTTTTAACCAGCCAGTCAAGGATCCTAATGTCCTCGATTTTATAAGAGAATGGCAGCGTTAACTTAGTATTGGTTTACTGGATGTAATTTCGTAAGTCGGTTGTTTGGTGGTTCCAGTTTTAAATTAAAACTCTTCGTTGTATCCTTAAATTATAATTATTACTGACGGTGATTTTTATTGACTATTGTGCTTCCATAATGATCTAAGGTTATATTATTGATTGAATGTTTATTGAAGGAGGTTGATATATATTATTTAAAATATAATTATTAATGACGATGAGATGTATTGACAAATCTTGTTCAATAATAACCTAAAAATAACCTAAGTTTATATTATTGATTAAATAAGGTTGATGTGGTAATAATGGTTGGAATTGATTATTATTTAAGTCCTTATTTAATAAGGAGAATTTGTATATCTGTAATTACTTGAAAATGTGACCTCATACTGGTACCTTATTAGCACAGCGACTTAACTTGAAAGGTGTAGACAGAAAATGAAACCCACAACCAGAAAATGAAACCCACAATCAGAAAATGAGCATCTACACCCAGCACATCCAGCTTGCTAAATCCAAAGTTTAATCATTTAAACGTGGCAATCATATAGTGTTACAGTAATTTCTTAATATGATTAGGTAAATGTTAAAAGGTAAATAGGTTAACGAATGCATTAAAAAATACAAGGAAGTTATGAAGAGGAAATCACATTCATTGATTTGGGAGGACGACTAAGAATATGCCAGCATCTTCAATTGTTAACCATCAAATTAGAATTTTAGATTAAAAGATGATTAATTGTGCTCATTATCAATAGGTGTACGCCTTTCGACCGTAATTATAGCGATGATTGTAGAAGTTGGGTAAACCGAAGATGTAGGGAGGAGTGCTCTTTATACCTAGACAAATCACCTTTAAGCTAGACTGATGAATCCCTTATGGATTCTTTTATGAAGATATTATGTGGATCTGTTGCGCCTTGATTTAGGATGATCAATGTTTAATCAAGTGATTTTAACAGATGCGTGCTTCAGGTGGTGATGATTATGGTTAAAACCTGTAGTTAGATCACGTGCGCAACTCCAACAAGTGATTACACATACTTCTCAACCCTTGTCATCGAGACTGATGAAGTTTTACCTTCTCTTGCACCTTGAACTAATTCAAAGCATAAATGTTTACGCCTTAGTTACTATGCACTGGTCACAATTTTCATGGATGAATTCCTTGATTGGATTAATGCGCGCAATGATCAAAAGGTAAATGTAATCTGGCAAAAAGGATTTTACTGTGATTATTATTTAGATATATAAGTGCATTTGTTAATGATGATGCATGTTCAATTTAGCATTTAAGGTTAAATGAACACATTGTATTGTATTGTATAATGTTTAGATTTTACTAGTTTTGCGTGCAACCAAATTTCAAGGTAACGAATGGTTTTTGGTTATTCACTCCTTGCGCCACGAAAATTTTATTGTAACGAATTATTGTTTAGATTTATATTCTTGCACGCCTTGGAATAAATGGTGACTTTTGTTGACTACCCTACGCCTTAAATTGTGTTGTGGCATGACTGTTCAATAACTAGATTTCCTGGTGCCCTTCTATCAATGTTGTTGGATTGAATCACAACTTTCTTAACCTTGCGCAATGATTAATTATTGGTTGATGAACAATAAAGTGGTTTTTAATTGCGACCTTAGAATGATCTGGATGCGCGCTTGAGTTAGAATTGCTTTAGTCCTGTGCCTTAACATAATCTTGATCGACTATGTAATAGTTCACCGCTGTGCCCTAGCTCTTGTGGATCCTCTTTCCTTATGTGCACTTGATCTTCTAGTCTTATTATATGTAAGCTTGAATGCGTTCTTAGATTAATGCATGTAATTTAAAGCGTTCGGAATTAAGCGTTGATTGATGAGTATGTATTTAAGATTGATGTAAGATATAGCTTGTTGCGTCGTGAAATGTTGATGGTTTTTCTCTCATGCAATGATTGACGATTGATTATGTTATCTGGTAACGAGATCAATCATGCATCCTGGAATAATTGTAGATTCATGGTTGATTTCCTTGTTGGTTTAACTGCATCTATGGAGTAAAATAGACGTTTCCCTTGCGTCTGGAATTAGAATAGAATTGCTTTCTTTGCGCCCTCTATTGTGTCCCTTATGATTGATTCAGATTCACTTCGCTTATGCCTTGGAATTTTAAGTTGCTTACGTTGATTTATAGAATGATATGGCGCCTTGATGATCATTGGATGATGCGGTTTTAATGGCACTTTTAATTGCGTTGTGTAGTTCCTATCGCAANAAAAAAAAAAAATATTTACCTGTGGTATTGACGTTTTTTTGTCATAACAACGAGATAGTTACACCATACATTTGGGTCAAACAATGGTTCCACATAGATTCACTTGTAAGCTATTGTACTCTAGGGCCTAACATCAACCTCATTATAAAGACTAAAAATTTTTCCATCCTATGACATATTTTCATCTACAAAGACACCTAGGTACCCAACCACATTGTTTGTCAATTCTCTAGGAGAATAGTTTGGATACAAGATGTGTCCAAGTCAGTCTTACATTCTTTGCACCCGCCAATCTGACGAATTATGGAACAACTTTTATCAAACAATCTTCCATCAAGGAACAATTAGAGGAAACAAAACACATAACGAAATTTACCTTCCAGATATACCACACCTTACAAGGCAGGCTCAAGAATGATTTTTACATCACATAGTATTTCCACACAAGGCTACAAAAATGAACAAGAGATAATGAAGATATATATATATGTTTGTTCTTCTATAATGATTTGTGTACTTGTGTTCTTCATCTATGTCTTCAACCTTTTCATCTTCAATGTCATTGTCCAATATTTATCTTCTTTTTTTTTATGTCTGGAGGAATCAACAACTAGTTGGGCACGTGCTCGCGTTACACATGGCCGTGTTATCCAACTGCTACCACTATAACACCCAGGTGTTCCCACGAGGCCCCATACGCGGCACACATTGTAAGTCAGGGGGAGTTGAACTCGAAACCTCATGGAACTTCAATTTCACGGCACATGCCAATTGAGCTGCCCCCCCGGGGGCATCCAATATTTGTCTTAATTCTTATGCTTCACTATGATTTGTTAGAGTATATAATTCTAACAAAACCACTACACTTTTACTTGAGTTAGCTACGATTAATACATATGTTAACACCACTAAACCCAAGATACATAATAAAGAGAATCTTTAAATTTACCAAGATTTTGAAGAAAATTTTACCACTAAAATCGTAGGTCTACATGTATCCAAACTTTGTAGCACTCATTCCATACATAGATATTCTATTAAAGCCAAGATGTGATAGTCTTAAATAAATTTCATGTATTCATTGACAAAGAGAATAGTGGTGGAAGAAAAAAATGTGTATCAAAATCACAAGTTGACTCACACTATTCACACTACTCAACATCTTCATAATTCCTCAAGCACAACCCAACTCATCACCATCGATCGATTATGATATTTGTTTTCCAAGGTTTTCCTCCTACCCTCATTGTGAATACATGTAATAAATATTCCCATTGTACACCCTTCACAATGTTGAAGTCAACTATGTGAATTTTCTATGCCTTGTCCATTACCTCTAGGATCACTCAATTGCTAGTCAATTGAGAAAATTTATAATATAGGAATGCATCATTCAAGGCCTTGTAATTCTAGGTTAAATCCTTGAAATATTTAGAGCATTCAGCACTAGATTGAAACTATGGTTTCTACTCAATGTCCTTAAAGAGATGTTTTCCCAGACCATCTACAAAGTGATACACTATTCTTTGTGTGGGATCCCTATGCTGCGATGATATGCTCTTCACATAGGAAACATATTGGCCTTCTCTTTCTCACTCCATATCGACAAAATCTGCACAATCTAGTAGTGAATGCAATAAATCAAACCTTTCCCCTACATATGTTGATCCAAGGCACCGATTTAGATCTTAGTTCATTGTTGGGACATGCATTTTGGGACAAGTTTTGGAAACTGCACAAGAGCACACGCAAAAGAATGAAGGCAGTTAGTGCATTTTTAGGATCAGTGTGTGCGAAGGAAGTAAGTCAGTTAGAAGTCGTTAGGCATTTTTTTCCATTGATAACGGGCTAAGACCTAATGTAAATGTATAAATATGTAATGGTTTTTGGGTAGAAAGTAGTGAATTATTAGAGAATATGTGAGTTGAGAGCTAAGTGTGCACTGTATGTATGAAAAAAAAGGGAATTTTGGGGTGTAATTGAGATATCATGTATGAGGACAGTGCACACATTTTGGAAGGGATGATTTTGAATAACAATAAAAGAAGTTATTCATTGTGGACATAGCCCATCTTGGGTGAACCACATTAAATATGGTGTCTTTGTGGTATGTTATGTTGTGATGTGTTTGTTTATTTTTTTGTTTAATGTGTTCACATAATGTATGAATGGTTAATATGAATACGTTCCTTGTTATAATATTTTTTCTAATGGTTAATATGTATGAATACGTTCCTTTGTTCCTTGTTCTAATGGTTAATAATGAATGGAGGTTAACTATAATTGTTATGATGAATGTCTCCCATCCCTTCATGATTGCGGTAATATGGTTCTTGCAGTCCCCATAAATACCTCGGGTGATACTTTGTTTGCTTGTGGGTGATGAATAAGGGGTTGATATATTAGGGTTTTGATGGTGAATTAATGTTGAACCCTGGGTCTTCCCACTGTGCACCAAAAAATGGCTCAATTGTTGGGACTGTGATATGAAACTGAGGGGAATGTGGAGGCAGACTAAGGAAGAGATCGGAAAGTAGTTAGAGGAAAAAGGGCATGAGTTTTTCATATATTGGACTAAGAACCCGCATATTAGTTAGGAGTAATGGTTTCATAGGTATGTATTTACAGATTTACATGATATTTTCTTTGTTGATTTCCTGAATGTTTTGGATTAGTGCTTACATAGGTTAGCTGAAAAGAACAAAACATTCAACACTATTGTTCCGGGGAATTGGACCCCTGAGTTGATTCAACAAGTTAATACTATAAGTAATCAGATATTGTTTGTCATTGATTTTTAGATGGATAGTATTTTGGGGGGTTATATTAATGAATTTTCTACAGATTGTACCCAATCATACAATGTTGTTGAAAAAAAGTTCTGTAAATTTTTCAGACCCCAACCCAGTTTCAATCTCGTTGATTTTTCAGCCAAAGTTAAATGCCCAAACCCAGTTTCAGCACTGTTTCAACATATGTTTCAGCACTGTTACAGCATATGTTTCACCACAATTTCAACACTGTTTTAGCATATGTTACAACATTGTTTTAACATATGTTTCAACACTGTTACAACATATGTTTCAACACAATCTCAGCATTGTTTTAGCATATGTTACAACATTGTTTCAACATATGTTTCAGCACTAGTTACAACACTGTTTCAGCATATAAAAACTTAACAGAAAATAAACTTCAGAACTGAAACATCAGGATTATGAACATCGTTTTCAATGCAAAAATAAAATATCAGTAGTATGCAAAACTCAAAAAATATAGACACAAAGATTTTTGGTCTAATTTCGACCCTGGAAAAACCCACAAGGGGAAAACCAGTGAGAGAGGGATTTTTATTATTTATGAGCTCCTGAGAAATTTCTTTTTACAGCATATTCATCTTCAGAAATTTACACAAACTTATATGGACATTCCTGTAGCTTTGCTCCTCGATTTCTGAACTAGAAATCCGTACAACTGTACGACTGTCCCAACAATTAATGTTGTACGGATTGTCTCGAAATTCATGCCAAAACTATGCTAAGACTGTACGAAAAAAACAGGATGAACAACTCCTTGAAAACCATTTTGTATGGCCCTCAAAATTTGTGCCAAACTATACGGATTGTACAAAAATACACTCAGAAATTTATTACAGCAGTTACCTCAATTTCTATGCCAATAAATGTTGTACGCCAGCCTTAGAATGCATGCCAATACTCTCATAAATTGCAGCTGTTGTCCTCCTCGATTGTTGTGCACAGTAAATGTTGTACGACCTCCACAAATCTGTATGGTACGACCTACTCTTCCTTGCTTTCTGCTGCCTCGAAATCCATGCTGTTCTTTTCTTTGGGATGCATGATGTCCTTCAGCAAATGTTGTCTCTTTTCTTCAACTCGACCTCTCTCTTTCTCTCTCTTGTTCTCTCAAAAAGAATGCTTGAACTACCCAAGAATGGGTGTGCCCTCTTGCCCTAGTTGACCTGATAAGGGAAGGTGAGGGGTTTTCTAATCTAACGGTTGAGATTAGATTAGATGGGTGGCTGAGATTTGGTGTCTCTTCACTCACCCTCACTTTAGTCATCAAGTCACCTTTTAATTTTCATCTCACAAATTAAATGACTAGGACCCACATTAGGCACTTTCTCCCCCTTATGTGCCTAGGGAAGAGAAACACTTGCCTTGGTACTTTATTTTAATTAAAAATTTAACAAGTTCTTTAATGGTCTGCATGGAATATAATTGAAATAAATTAAGATGATTATGTGTGATAAGGGGGTTATGAAGATGGAATTTGATTTCCCTAGTACCTAGGTGCATTCACATGCATAGGGGTACTAGGGGCTGACTAGGGGATGGTTTGTGTTTATGAAGAAGAGGGATGTAGGAAAGAATGAATAAGGAATGGATGGAATTAGGATGTCGAGAGAACAAGAATGTGCTACAAAAGAAGATATTGGAGTATTTCCTAGTGGAAAAATATTTTGGTACAGTAGGAAAAGGATTGTGGCTAAGAGAGAAGAGAAGCACAATGAAGTTGAGGAAAGAAAAACTAATGTAGTACTCTATATTTATGGAATTCCACATGCAAAGGAAAAATATCATCAACTTAGTCTAGTAGAAAAATATCCATTACATCCCACTCATTCCAAACTATGCATTGAACCCACGACCCCGTGTGCATCTCCAAGAACTGAGCTAAGATATGAAATTTTTTCACTTCTAGTTAATGAGGGAAGTAACTATAGCAGTAAAGGTAGTTAGAGTAGTGAAATTAATATGCTAATTCAGAATTATTTTGTGTCACCAAGGAAGAATATTGTGTAGTACACGATGGCAGGAGTAGATCCCACTTCCAGGATGCTTGTATTTCATGGAGTAGGTTCAAAAGATCCAGAACAAAACTTGGTTGTTTATGAAGCAATATGGACAGTGAATAATGTCCACGATGATGATGTGTATATAAAGAAGTTGGAGACGACATTCAAAGACCACACGTTACTATGGTATAAGAAGTATCAGTCCACTACGCCTGCAAGACAAGCTAGAATGTTGGAAAACATCAAACAAGCCTTGTTAAAAGAGTTATGTAAACTAAAGTTTAAGTCGCAGTGTATTACATAATTGAAAGATATTAAGCAGTTGTAGAATGCGTTAGTGTGGTATTTTGAACAGAGATTGAAGATATTAAAGGATCAATTGACCTTCCATATTCCAGATGAGAAACATAGGGAATGATTCATTACAACATTGTTACTACATATACGATTCCCTTTGGCACATCAAAAGATTACATTGCAGTTTGAAGCACTAGAGATCACCATGAAGTTGAAAGCATCACTTGTACGAGAAAATGTCATAGAGATGGATCAAGTTCATTCGCAATTAGCAACATTGAAGATTTAGTTACAAGATCTTGCTAAAGGGAGAAAAAAGTGTGAAGAAGTCTAGTGTGTTACATGCAGAGAAAAGGTCATCATAAGAACGAGTGTCCATGTTTTAAAGAATATCTAGATACAGGAGCCCTGAACCCCTTGAAACCAAGAGGAGGAGTGTATTGTGAGACATGCAGAACATTAGGTCATCATCTGACTTCCTGTCCTTTGATGAAAAAGTTTCATAGCACTGCTAATAAATTATTTTGTAATATTTGTAAGTCAGTATGACATGATGAAAATGAATTTTGTGCATTTGATCTTATGAGAGAATGCACTGTGGATGCATACAAATTCCAAGGGGAAGAAGTAATGAAATGAGGAGTACCATAGTATAATACTTCGAGAGGCTACAATCAAGGAGGAAGGAGAAGATTCATAGTCTCGGAAGAGGAGGATTTTATAGAGGAAAAGGACCGATTATATCTTATAATTGTAACCAACCTGGATATTTGTCGCGATATTGTTCAAATCCCTTCATGACATATGCATATTTTAGATAGTTGGATCATGCAACAGAACACTGTCAACAACTAATTGCAAAGTGGTAAGAAAAAAGGAACCAAAATGTTCATATGATAGCATCAGAAGAGCCTGACAATCAATCGCAAGTAGTAGCAATCAAGCATGGAAGAGAAAGAACATGAGTTTATGTGATGGAACAAGGAATTCAGAATGAGAAGTGGGTTATGAAAGAAGAATAACCTCTTCCAATGTTTGACCCCCGAAGAGAGAGAGACACATACAATCAAGAAATAAAAGATTTCCTATAAATGGAATCAATAGCATCAAATTCACAACCTATGTATGAAATGCCACCAATATTTGACATGCCTCCATCCTATGACCACTCGATAACAGAAAGGAAAATTGAGAAGTTAAGTAATTTGAAAAATTTCTTAAAGAGTTTTTTAGAACTAATGAAGGATAATGCATTGTGTGGGATGATTGACCAAGGCACACAAGATAGAGAAGAACCTAGTGCATAGCGAGCAATTAACCAGGTATAGTGCAAGAAAACGACGAATAGGGAATTCTAACTTACTGTGTGGGTAGATGGTAGAAAACCTTATCCTAATTTTACTGGAATTGATTGGGATTTCAATAACCAGAGTATTATTGATCTGAAGAAGAGACAAATGATGTTTGAAGTAGCATATTTGAGATTTACCGTGCCATTGGATCCCATAGAAGGAAGATGATATGTGGAGCCAGCTAAGGGAGAAGAGCTCAATAATATTTATAGTATGAATACACAGATGGATAACTATATTAATCCTAATTTTGAAGGTGTACTTAGTTGGTGAAGTATCATTTCTTGTGCATCATATTCAAAAGAATCCTTGGAACATTGGCAACAAAGATTGCATGAGGTATGTGTTAGAAAAACAGGACCGCGGAGCAATAAAATAAAACAAATATGGAAACAAAACACAGAAGATACACAATACAATAGAGACACAGATTTACGTGGTTCACCCAGTGTGGGCTACGTCCACCAGAGAAATTTCCAGGTCCTTCCTTTATTATTATCCATCAAATGAAGGGATACAACCTACAACAAAACCCGTTGTAACTTCCTCTTCTTTCTCTCACAGTCTCCTCTCTCAGAAAACAATACTCGCCATAATTCATAGCCACAATACATTTCCCTCATAACAGAGGGTTGCCTTCTAGGGAAAAAAACCCTAACATAATTTCTACCGTTAGATCTGCGACCTTGTAATGAACGGTCCAGATTTACAATGAAATTACAATATACATTTACAAGGCAATTTTTCCTTCAGGGGCTTCGCCCCCAAACCCCCATTAGTTGGGGGGATAGCCCCCCTAGACCCCGCAAAGGGGGTACCCCGCCTCTGCACTTCCCCACGTGTAAGAGTGTATGTACTTATGGGGTGTAAAGTCTTCATGGGGTATAAACACGACTGAAAGCAAGGACCTCTAAATCAGGAAGATAATCAGGCTCCACAACCAATAGTATGTACAAGGAGATGTGTTCGTATGACGAACTAACTGAGGTAGATTCTTTCGTAAGAGAATTCAAATTGAATATACCAGAACAACAAATATTATTAGCTTTCGATATTTCATTGAAAGTGACTCCTACAAGATGGTGGGTTGCGCATAATGATAAAATAAATGATTGACAACAATACAAAATGTTGTTACAGGTCCAGTTTGGAACAAAATATATTTCTTAGAAGTATACCAGGTTGATTTTTCCTATCGATCATATTACATAATTCATTGTGACATGGAGATCAATACCTAAGAAAGAATGCACACACTTGTTTTTACACACCCTGGATATGATCCTGAAAAAATTGGTACTTAGAAATGGAAGTGCACAGAGGAACAACATATTGGGAATACTTGACTCGCAACTTTAAGGTAACTTTCAAGTTTGAAAATGATACCCCTTTGGTAGACATAACTCTACATATTATCAAGACCAATATATTTACACTAGAATATTCGAAGATACCAACAACCTTATGTAGTGCACACAGATATTCCATGACTATTCAATACATGTTGGAATGATATAATGTTGTTGGAGAATACCAGTAGGATGAAGAACCGAGGAATTTACAAATACCAAAAACCGAAGGAGAGAATGCAATATAGGGTCATGAAATTGAGTTTGTTGAGTATGCAAAGCCGTTGAGAATGCCTAAAGTTAATATTGGTACAAAGGATAATCCTAAGTTCATAAACATTGGATTTTATTGGAATGAAGAAACTATCGAGAAGATTGTTTATTTACTACACGAATACTAGGACCTTTTTCCAACTACATTCTCATAAATGAAAGGTATTTCTAGGTAACTAAGGTAGATGAAGATTCCTTTGAAGTCGGATGCCAAGCCATTGAAGCAAAGACTGTATAGATTGAATCTAGTATATAAGCAGAAAGTGAAAGTAAAAATAGATAGCATGATGGAAGTTGAGATCATTGAAGCTTTTTTATTGGATAAATCGGTAGGTGCAGACACTAACTGATCTCCCTATATCCACCTAGATCTAGAACAAAAGACACCAGAACATGACGTTTTCCTTAAGTTTTAAATATTGAATTTACTAACTAAAGAGGGATAGGTGACATACCATTTAAACGTCGCTTCCTCTCACCATCGCCATCCTAGCTCCATTCCAACACTCATACACTTGTACAATGATGTTCTTGCAAAAGAACACAACCAACAAAGTGATATAGTAATAGCATAAACTCAATATAAACCTATGTGTGATCAGGAATCATACAATAAAACACAACAAGATTTATAGGAAAGAATCATATTACTGTATCATATCAAATGTGAAAGAGATTACAACCACATGGCCTTGATGATGTGGTCCCTTTACAACTTTCATAGTTCCCCCACTTCTTTCTCCAATGATTGAGAGACCATGGATCTGATAGCTACTCACAATCTCTATCTTGACAAATAGCTACTCACAATCTATCTTGACAAAGCAAATCTCAAAGCCACTCTAACCAAGCTAACAATCCCAAGCCAAAAACAACTTAGCCCTTCTCCATGAGAGCTCCTCTCCTTTTATAAGCTGAAGAGGATAAGGTGAGGAGGTTATGATGATCCCACTAAATCATGAAAGAGAGTAATATCCAAACCATTCAGATGCCACCTCACCATGGAAGTTTGTCCTTCTAGAAGATTCGAGAAAACGCTCAGTTTTCCCACGTGTAAGCATTCTCGCACCCTGCCTATAGAGAAGACTACGAAATCCTCGTGACCTAGCTATGATGCAGCCTACGAGAATCAGGCATTCTCGCACCCTAGATATAATGCAGCTTGCGAACTTCATTTTTTATAGGGTTTTTACAAAGCAAAATGCAACTTCTTTTCTTAGTAAAAATTCTTCTCCCTTCCTTCTTCAGGAACTCACACCACTAACCCCTCCAAAGGAAAAAGATAGGTTTACATCATTAACGGTCATAGGGATGATGGAAATATTGTGTAACAACCTGTCACATAGTTAGAATTGATTGGTCCTATGGTGACTCGGGATAAGAAAATAGGTGGAATTAGAACTTGTGTGGATCTTAGGAAATTGAATGATGCTTGTTTACATGATCCGTTTCCTGCCCCATTTACAGATAAATTTTTAGAGAATGTAGGAGGACAAGAAGCTTACTCATTTACTAATGGATTCTTTGGATATCACCAGATTCAGAATGTAAAATAATATAGGAATAAGATAACATTTTGGGAAATAATGGGTATGTTACTAGTATACAATCACACCTTTTGGGTTGAAAATGCGCTAGCAATGTTTTCCCAAGTTGTTGTTGCATATTTTAAAGAATTCTTTCATACATTCGTAGAATTCTATATGGATGATTGGAAATTATTCAATTTGTTAAAAGACCATGCTGAAAATATACTCTTGATGTTGGATATATGTAGACAATTCCAAATTTCGTTGAACTTGAAGAAGTGCATTTTATGCACACCATTTGGTATCTTGTTGGGTCATGTAGTATGTAAACATGGACTTTTGGTTGATCCTATGAATATTGCCGTTATGGTTGACTTTCCACCACCTACTTCAATGCGAGAACTGAGAGCAACAAATTGGTTCATATAGGGTACTACAAAAATTTCACTAGGGGATACACGCAGGTAACAACTCCATTAGAGAAATTGTTGAAGAAGGAGGTTAAGTTTCAATGGAACGAGGAATCTCAATAGAGTTTTGATACCTTGAAGAAAAAATTTGTTACCATGTCGATTTTAGTATTTCTAGTTTGGAATAAGGAATTCAATGTCCATGTAGATGCATCCTTTATAGTGTTAAGAATAGTTATAGCTTAGCAAGGAGAAGGAGGTTTGGACCATCCCATTATATTTGCTAGCAAGAATTTGTCAACTACTAAGTAGAATTACACTACTAAAGAGTGTGAAGGATTGGTAATGGTGTATGCACTATATAAGTTTAGGCATTATATGCTAGGATCACATTTCCATATGTATAAATATCATTCAGCGCTGAGATACTTAGTAAATAATCCAATGTTGGGGGGAAAGGTATGTAGATGGATATTACTATTTTAGGAGTATGACTTTGAAGTGATTGTGAAACCATGGAAATTGAACTTAGGACCTAATCATTTGTTGTGCATACTAATAGGGGACGATGCCAAAAATTTGGATGAAAGTCTACCATATGCACACTTGTCACAATACATATGGTAGATGATTACTTCACATATATTTTCTAGTTGTTTATCATAGGAGTAGCCCCACCCAATTTTACAACTACGCAGAAGAAACAGTTAGTAGTAAAGGTAGCATATTATTGTCTTATAGAAGGGAATTTGTCTAAGTTAGGAATTGATGGCATTTTTCGGAGATGTGTATTGGAGCATGAAATACCTATGATATTATTAGAGGCACGTGAGGAAGTTAAAGGAGGCCACTATGCAAGGAAAGACACAACTTATAATATTTTGCACACAGGACTTTATTGTCCCAACCTACATAAGGACGATAAGGAGTTATGTCAGACCCGTGATGTTTGTCAGAGAGTTGGAAATTCATCTAGAAGAGATGAGATGCATTTTGTACCACAAGTTACATTACAGGATTTTGATAAATGGGCAGTAGATTTTGTTGGACTGGTCAACCCACCAACAAAAAGGTCAGAAGAAAGATATATAATCACTGTGACAGATTATTTGACCAGATGGGTTGAAGTAGAACCTGTCAAAGATTTCAACATGGATATTTCTACATTATTTTTTTATCCAAGTGGATATCTGTGGCCACCCACCTATTCCAATTGGTTCAAAAAAGTCTTCTGGAAATTTACTATTTTTAGCAGTTTTCTGGTTCCTAAACTTTTGGGGCCATTTTGAGGGATTAAATGAATATTTTTCAGGATTGATCATCTCAATGATAGTCGAAGGATATTGTTGAGCCTCCAAAATGAATCTCCTCAACGATACCTTTCCAACGAGATACCGTGCACCCCAAACATAGATTGTATTCTGAAGTTACGCCCCCAGGAAGTTGATACACCAAACTACACAAAACGGGGTCAGCAAAATTGTTGGATTTTCATCTTCCAGGGTTAGGGTTTTGGACTCTCTTTATGTTAAAAAGAACTTTGTAGACTCATTGTAATAATCATATTCTTGTGAATGCGAGTATCTTTCACATCTCTTCTCAAAGATAAGTTGTCACCATTATAGCGAGTCTTTCACTCTGTATTTCTATGGTTTTGTACATTTCACTCATTAATAAAAATTGTGTATTAGTGTATCTCTATGTTTATTGTTACATATATGATATATTTCTATTATATTATTGTATACCTCATATATCTCTATACATTTCTATATTATATCTCCACTCTCATATCAAGCCAAAAATAATCCCGATCATTTGTTTTTAAGAATGTTGTTACAAGGTTTGGATGTCTAAGAATCGTTATGAGTGATTAGGGGAATCATTTCTTGAACATAAATATTTCTTTTTTGACAAAAGAATTTCATATTTACCACAAGAAGAGAACACCTTATCAGCCTTAGGAGAATGGAACCATGGAATCATTTAACAAGATCATGGAGCATGCACTGACGTAGATATGTAATGTAAATTGATATGATTGGGATTTGAGGATTCAAGAAATACTATGGGAATATAGGAATATATGTAAGAAGTTGATAGGACAGACACCATTCGGATTAGCATATGTCTAGGAAGAATTTATGCCCATGGAGTTCGTTGTGTTGAGTCTGCACATTATTGTGTTGACAAAGCTCATTGATTCCAACACAATAGAGAAGAGACTGTTAGAGTTAGTAGAATTGGAGGAAGACAATTTTTTCAAATGATTTCATAATCAAGTACATAAAATGTGAGAAAAATCATAGCATAAGATATTAAACAAAATAATTAACAAACATATTAAACAAAACAAGTTCCAGATGGGAGACTTAGTTTTTTCTCTATGACAACAAATGTTTGTAGCGCTCAGAAAATTTCCAAAAGCACTGGTTCAGTGATTATGTGATAATATTTGTGACAGAAATAGGTGTTGTTCAATTGGAGAAATTGAATGGGGAAACCATGGAAGGTATTGTAAATGGTATTCACCTGAAACTATATAGGGACACCCATGCTTCCATGCACTAGCCTGATCATGCAGTATGCGTTCCATAGTATCTATATTATAGTGTATTATAGTGGAAAAGATAAAGAAAAGAAAAATAAATAAGAAGAGATTGAGGAAAGTCACAATAAACATTTGAAGAGACAAGCAGATTAAAGTTATGAATCAAGAACTATTCAAAGAGTTGAATTATCAATGAACAATAAAATGTCACAGAAAGGATTGAAGGTTGAACTATGTGTAGAAAGGAGAAGTGAAGAGCCAAGATAAAGACCTGTGTAGAGGATAGGTAAAGCATTAAATAGTAAACTTCATGGAGATATGGTGGGAGTGTGTAGTCATAAATGAAAAGAGGCGATGAATATTTTGACAGGCTAGCAAATATAGACCATGATCCACCAGATAATCCAAATTTAATGCAGAATGTGGAAGGAATTGAATGTGAGTACAATCGAATGGGACTCTAGGTTTGGGCGTGAAGAGGAAAATAATAGTTGGAAGCAAGCTATAAAGGTAGAGCAAGGGAGAAGACAAAAGGTTATTTTTGCATTCACATTCAAGAGAACATAGAACCAGAGGAGAGAAAGTGTTGAAGAAAGAATAGAGTTGAGTGTGTTGGAGGAAGAACAGAACTACAAAGAGATAGGGAGTTGCAAAAGATAGGAGCTTCTACATCAGAAACAATGAAACAATGCACTAAGCAAGAAGCAGTGTCAATACAAGAAGAAACCCCTAAGGGATTCGATCCATTTAAATTTCCCAGAGCATATGTTCCACCAAGAAAGCCAACAACAAAACAAGTCAGAGTGTAAAAGGAGGTAAAGTATGACATGGTTACACCAGTGATTCCACTTGGGGTAGTTGTCGATGGAGATATGTTAGGTGCAATAGGGAACTTTAGGTATTCAGACAATGAGCTGGAAGATTTAAAGAATATCCTAGAGTTAGTGCTAAAGAATTATTTGCGCTCAGGAATCAACCTCGGATCACTTGTAATCATAGTTGAGTTGAAGGAATGGGTGACAATATTGCAATGAACATAAGTACTAAATCTGTTGGAGATACCCCATTTTGGAAGGAGTGTGGAGATAAACATTTGCATCAAATTATTGTTCAGTTGCCTCCATGGAGGGTTATTATGGTTGGCATTGCAGTGTCTATTGACACCCAGTTGATTGTGTGGATTCAAATATTTTCATCAGTAAGAGAAGACCCTCTACCATTTTTCATAGACAAGACGAAGGAAAAATAACTAGTAGAAAGAATGAAAGAAAAGTATGGTACATTCAGAGGAGCGCGTGGACTAGACGTCACGAGCATCAACGACGACACTGTAATTTTTCTGATAAAGGTGTTTTCTTGTAAGATACTCAGAAAATGTCACGAGGACCAGGGGCCAGTGAGATTCATAGCAGTAGAAGAGAAACGCGTAGCAAGAGTGATGATGAACTAGTCAACATTTCTTGTTAATCAATTTTTAATTGATTGTAGGGAAGCACAACAAAAAGTTATAGAGTTTCATTATGCGTGGTTATTAATTTTGATAGCATTGAATGCTTGGAGGGAGATTAGAAGAGACACGTTTCATGGAAGGAATGCAGAAACCATTCTTAGTAGGAAGACATGTTTTATTGTGGAATACCACACATAAGAAGAGATAGTTGGAAAATAATATAACCTTCTACATCTATAATGACACTATTCGGAAATGCATTGAAGACACGTTGTGCATTCAACTGCAAATAATTGAAGCTTACAAGGACATTGCATGATTTAAGGTAGGGAAACATCATATATATATTCAAGAAAAGAAGGATCCAGATCAACAATGGATACCAACGGATTATAGGGTGACAGAGAAAGAAATCATCCAGATTGTGAATGACTGGGAAGATGAGTGGAGAATCCGAGAGAAAAAAACAATGCATAAATATATGCAACAAATAGAGAAGGAGACACAAGAACTAGAAAAGGATCAAGAAAAAGAAGAGCATGAAGAAGGAGAATAAGGAAATGGTGAAGGTGACATTTAGGAAATCCCACCGCCCATTGGAGAAAATAGGAAGGAACATCCAAAGGAGAAATCAACACACAAGCATAAGAAGAGGAAATTCATCCACCCAATAGCGATCCAAGTTTTTACTAGGGAGTACTTAGAGAAAATCATAGATCAAGTGAAGGAAGTAATGGAAGAAGCATTTATGTGAGCCATGCAGAAACAAGAGGAGATGTAGATGATTGTGCATGCATAGATAGAAACACTTCGCCAACTTTTGGAATCAACAAGGGTAGTGCCAGTTAGAATGGGAGAAGAATAATAGACTGAGAGTAAAACCAAGAAAAAAAAGTCACAACCATCAACATCAATAGAGCACGGATTAATGAAGATATCAGCAAGGGCATCATAGTTCACATCGATAGAGATGAAAGATAAATCACAGGCACTAAGTCATATTAACTTTGTGTCGTCACAACTTCCTATGAACGTGTTACATTACCTATAATCAAGTGTAACATAGGAAATACAGTTGTGCACGATGTCAACTATGACGGAGTTGGCTAAAGTAAACGAGGACAATGCAACACTACACACCGAATATAATAGACTAATGCAAGAGCAGGACCAATTTGAACATAGAGTAGGAAGGTTGAAAAATGAATCACCGGAAGTATATTGAAACTTCCCATAGATACCAATGGAATTAGATACTCCATTGGAAGAGAAAGTTATGAAGATCAGTGAAGCGACTCGGGGATTCTGCGTGAATATTGTTGATTTGGAAGAATGAAAAACACCAAGTACTCCACCCAAAGAAAGAGAGAAAATGAAGAAGACAAATATGATGATAGTGGAAAGCATTAAGAGTTTGGATGAAGAATGTGCAAAGTTGTATGAAGAAAGTACACAAGTATGGAATCATTTGCTGGAGAATGAAAATATACAAGCATTGAAACAAAGGCTACATATTGTGCAGGAGAAGGCATAGATGATCCAATAAATAATGAATACTCTTCCACCAAAAGAGTGGATGACTGCAATTATTGAGAACGGGAAGCTAAACCAAGAAATAAATCAAATTAGAATAAAACAGTAGAATCTTGCATCGAAGTTGGAGTCATTGCAGGAGGAATCCCTCATAGTAACAGAAAAACTTGCAGTAGTTAAAGGCATATTGAAGAAAGCAACTTAGGATAGTATACATAATATGAACAACCCTATCATTGTGCATATGACAGATGAAATTTTGGCGCAAGAAGTGCAAGAAATGAAAAAAATAGCAACTACAAATGAGACTTTTGAGAAGCTCATTGTGACAATGAAGGGAGCGCAACAACATAACTAAGTGTCTCAAGACGAGCCAAAGGTGAGTGTTGGGGGCCTATTGGGACAATCATTTTGGGATAATTTTTGGAAACTGCACAGGAGCATGCATAAAAGAAGGAAGTCACTTAGCATAGTTTTATGATCAGTGCATGTGAAGGAAGGAAGTCAATTACAAGTCGTTAGGCATTTTGGTCCATTGATAATGGGATAAGCCCTAATCTAAATGTATCAATATATCAGGGTTTTTGGGAAGAAAGTAGTGGATTATTAGATAATATGCAAGTTGAGAGCCAAGTGTGCACTCTATGCACGAATGGAAAGGGAATTTTGGGGTATAACTGGGATATCATGTATGAGCACAATGTGCACAATTTGTAATGGATGATTCTGAATAATAACAATTGAAGCCAGTCTTTGTGGACATATCCCATATTGGGTGAACCACGTTAAATACGGTGCTTCTGTGTTATGTTATGTTGTGATGTGTTTGTTTATTGTTATGTTTAATGCACACACATAATGTATGAATGGTTAATATGATTACCTTACTTATTATGATATTTATACACACATGATATAACGCATAATGAATGGATGTTGAGTAGAATCGTTATTAAGAATTCTTCCTATCCCTTCATGACTATGGAAAAATGGTTCCTACAATCCCCATATATATCTCAGGTAAGACTTCACCTACTTCTAGGTGATGTCAAAGGGACCAATATCTTAGGGTTTTTTGGTGAATTCCCAAGTTCTCCCAGTGTGTGCTAACTATCATCCCTCTTTTGTTTTTCCCTTAAGAGGATCCTCCTGTTGTTGTCCCTATTTCCATTTTCTAGGTGGATTTAAGGGATATAATATAAAATACTACATAGGTGGGTGCACGCTTTATTTCACATTGGGCATCCAGTGATGAAAGGTATGGAACTCATGACCTCCTCGTGTTTCTCCACTATACTACTCTTGTAACCAATTAGCCTCTCCTAGAAATAAATACAAGTAGATATGAATGTCATCATAGAACATATCTATGACACAGATATAATTTGGTTTTGATGATTGATAAAATAGGTGGCACACTCATCGATAGAAAACTCTCGCACACAAAAATATCCATAAACAATGATTGAATGCAATAGCATGGTAACACTATAGTAGTAATCCAATCAACAAAAAACTCTACTCTTCTCTGATAATCCTATATTTACAAAGGATTAGTAATGCTGAAATTCCATGATCATGGATGTAGCACACTCAACCCCCTAACATTCTCTTAGGTTGGTGGGATGTTAATATTCCTCTCTTCTCAAATCATATCTTATCACTTATAAGGGCCATAGATGGATCCTAGTCACCTGGAATTTTAAAATGATTGTGACCATACCTGGATATGACCTTTGAATCTCAAGTTACAACCTCATGAAATATCTAGACCCTGATTATCTAAATCCACCTCACTACCACATGACATCAACGTGGCTCTGTACCACTCATTTAATTTGATGTGGTACTGACATGGAACAAAGTGACGTTGGCCTAAATCATCATTTTAGGGTTTCTAACCTCTCAATCCATTCATCATCATTGGGGATTCACTCATGTGTAGCACTAACATTCAACCTTGAATTCTCTAATGATGACCCACCCATATGACCCTTCCCAGATACGATGGATTTTGGGTCTCACCCTCAATGGTTCTGATTGTGTTGGTGTATCCAAATTGCATGCCAATTAGCATCCAAGTCTTTGACATTTCTCACAGTGCATGGATGGGAACCAAATGGATCCACGACTAATATTTTATCCTATCTAACCATTGATCNCCACACATTTCGACCATCCCAAATAATCTTTGACTAATTGTCTATATCTGACGTTCTGTAGATCCGAAGGTCTAGATTATCGTCAAAATCATAAGGGTTTCTAGGACCTAAGGGACCACTCCTATCTCTTCAACCATTACACCCCCAACACACATCACCCCTATGGTCATTTTGGCTGCCATGCTATCTCATCACATCATCATGATGTTGTCGCCAATTTTATTGCACAATAGGACCCTACCATGCATCTACGGTGGATATATTCTCTCTCTCTCTCTCTCTCTCTCTCTCTCTCTCTCTCTCTCTCTCCTATGTACTGATCAATAGATTTTGTTTTTCCTCAAGTCTTTATTGTCTTCAACACTCTTGTTCAACAAATGGTCTTAACAACCTTCCATGCTTCGACGAAGATACATCGAGATTATCGGTCGAGCTATTGTCTCTATAAACTCATCATCATCATGAGATTTCTCTTAAGTACTGGAACTCAATCACAACTGATGATGATTCCCTTCCCAATGAAGGGTTTATATTTAATCATCACATAAAATTAATGACTATAATCTCTCTCAACGTATCACAAAATTTCCTTAATAGTTAATGCATGTCTTAGGGACTCAACTTGATTCAAGTTTTCTTCAATACTTTTTCAGTCCTCGAGGAGTTTTATGCCTACTCTACGACATTAAAAGACTAATTAATATTCACAAAAAGGTATTTATTTCATCTCTTGCAATATTTCCAAAAATATCGATAATTTTGCAGCACTCAGGGTTCTCTATTCCTCACAAGGATCTCTTTGGCCAATAGGACACCCACATCATTGGTTAAATGATGTTTTTGTCCATGTCCTCCAAACTTTCCTCTAAATCCAAAAGGTTCCTAGGGACACAATTTCCTGCACTTGAATGAGCTCAGTGTTTGATATGATAACAAGGTATCATTATCTCATCCCACCCATCTAGATATTCCTTTTATCAATTAGAAGAATTTTCATTTCCCATTAACCATACAAATACACACATACATACATCATTTGTACAAAATTTAAACAAAACAACTTATACACTTATATTATCATGAAATTTTCCAATACCAATTGAATAAGAGAGGATACTTTTCCTCCCTACCTTAGGCCACATTGTAGAGTACCTTCCTATAGTATGACACCCCCGTGCTTATCCATGATACCACAAGGGGAATGATTCAGTTGGTTCTCAACTCATATGATCTAGGAAGGTTACTCTCCTTCCTCCATTGAAAACAACAACAATTTCCCCCTTCCCACTGAGATTGGGGTCTCTATAGTTTTATGAGGTAGTTTCTCAACTTGATTTCCTTTTCAAAAAGGATCCCCTTCTCTGCTAAATAGTCCCTCGATGACTTCCCCTTACTAGTGTCGGTTTCTATCTAGTAAGCACCAAGTTGTAACCCTTTTTTCTCGAGTAGGGATTCATGTCTTCTCTATTTAGAGTGATCACACTCAAATTGGATGAGTTTCCTATTTCTTCAAGGAAACCTCTCACTTTTCTCAGCCTGTTCTCTCGGAATCTTGTTTTCTCAACACCTATTCTGCATGAGTCTGCTGCTCACTGGTTCTGGTTCAGATTTTATCTTTTTCCATTCCCATGTGTGCGTTTCTTTATTTTTTTTCATACCACACTTTTCTTGTTGAGTGTGTGGTATAATGTCTCCATATGTGGCCTTTGATGGTGTTTTTCCACCTTTGATCTCTTCTTCGACCGATCTCCTTGGGATTCTTGTGGCCTTCCTACCGATGTAACTTGTAGTCCACAATTCCCATTCTAAAGGGGAAAATCGTAATGTCCTGCTATTAGGTCATTCAATTGGACCTTTTCTTATACAAAATACCAATATATTAACAACCACTAATTTCCTCAACCACTTCCATGATCTTTTATGACTAGTCACATGGCTCCATTTAGATCGGGTTTGATAGGAGGTATGAGTTTATGCTTAGCAAGAATAATTTAGCTTGTTAAGAAATATTCTTGTTTTCTTCATAAAAACAAATCAGCTCCACCTTACCCAACCACTTAATCAATCCATGCTTCATCAATTCCCACCTATGTATCATGGCCAATACTTTCAAGGTTGTTCCCTCTCGGTCAGTGGTTTTGGTATTTTCATTAAATAAAAACATGATTACATGATTCATAAACATACTTATATGAACCCTTAGCATAATTACAGTCTTGGGGGGAAACATGGTGTTACATTCCCCTCCCCCTTAAAGGAAACATCATCATCAATTTTTAAAACACCATGTATATACAATTATATAGAAAAAAAAATGGGTATGTCGATATCATGGCATCTTCCAGCTCCCATGTAGCTTCATCTACTCCAATTTTTTTCCATTTCACCTTGACCTGAACAATGGATCGTCTCTAGAGCATTGTTTCTCTCTTGTTTAGGATACATTCTAGTTCAGGATGAAATTCTCCTTCTCGTTCCATCTATATCATTGTCTAATCAATTTTGTGATTAGGGTCATGTGCATATTTCTTTTACAGAGATACATGGAACACATTATGATCTCTAATAGTAGGTGGTAATGAAAGTCGGTATGCTATTAGTTTTACTCTTTCCAGGACTTCAAATGGTTCATAATACCGAGGTACCATTCTAGCACACATTCCCATTCTCAAGGAACTCCTCTTGGTTTTTACTTGGAGATACACATGGTCTCCTACTTTGAACTCTATGTGATTTCTCTTGTTGTTTGCATAGCTCCTTTTTCTTTCCCGAGCTACTTTCATATTTTACCTTATCTTAATCATTGTTTTATCTATCTGTGTGAGGAATTCTAGTCCAAGTGTGATCTTATCCATTGGTTTGTACCAACTAATTGTGACTCTACACTTTCTTCCATACAGAGCCTCAAAAGGGCTCATTTTCAATGATTCCTAATAACCATTGTTGTAAGAAAAATCTACCAAAGGTATATATTCCTCCCACTATTCGGGTTGATCAATACCATGCATTCTCAACATGTCCTCTAATATTTTGTTCATTCTTTCAGTCTAGCCATTTGTTTGAGGATGGTAGGATGTACTAAATGCTAGTTGTGTTCCCAAGCCTAAAAAGCTTCTTCAAAAACTTAAGGTGAACTTGGCATCTATATATGAAATTATGGTCTTGGGCCAACCATGTAATCTGAAAATTTCCTTCATAAAAATATGAGCAAAATCTATGGATTTGAAGGTAAATTTAATGGGGATAAAATGAGATTCATTTCTCATATTATCGACTACAACCATGATCGCATCATTTTTTTACTGTATTTGGAAAACTGGTGATGAAATCCATGGAAATCGTTTTCGATTTCCATTTAGGAATGGTCATGGACTGCAATAAACCTGCACGATGTTTATGCTCAACTTTCACTTGTTGACATTCCAAGCATTTATTGATGTACTGAGCGATTTTCTACTTGATCTTAGGCCAATAATACAACTACCTTACTGTTGTCACCATTTTTTGGTAACCCAGATGACCTACACATGATCTTCTATGGAACTCATCCATAATTAAACACCTCAAATCTATTGAATTAGGAACATACAGTTTGTTAGTATATAACAACATACTATCAATTCCAAGTTGATACTCTTCGTATTTCTTTTCCCTGGATTATCGTTGTAACCCTTCTTTGACTTGAGTGAAAAAATCATCTCCCCACAAGAGGGTTTTAATCCTCTTCTTAATGTTATACTCTCCTTCACTTGTGGCTACTAAGTGTATTGTTTGTACATTTCGGCTGAGAACATCCACTTTGTTTTCCTCCCCTTTAATGTGATAGATTTGAAAATCAAATTCTATAATCAACGCCATCCACCTGACTTGTCTAGCATATAACCTTGGCTAGTATAATAGGCCCTTCAAACCATAGTATGTAGTCATTAGGATGAATCTTCTCTTGATCTAGTAGTTCCTCCACATCTTCAATGCATGCATAATAGCTGCCAATTCTAGATTGTGGGTAACATACTTATACTCATGTTCATTCTTTCCATGACTTCAAATGGTTCATAATACTGAGATACCATTTTAGCACACATTTTCATTCTCAAGGAACTCCTCTTAGTTTTTACTCGAAGATACACATGGTATCCTACTTTGAACTCTCTGTGATTTCTGTTGCTCTCTGCATAGCTCTTTTATCTTTCCTGAGCTACTTTCGATTCTACCTTATCTTAATCATTGTTGTCTCTATATTTGTGAGCAATTCTAGTCCAAGTGTGATATTATCCATTGGGTTATCCTAACTAATTGGGACTGTACACTTTCTTCCACACAGAGCCTCAAAAGGGATCATTTTCAATGATTCATAATAACCATTATTGTAAGAAAAATCTATCAAAGCTATATATTCCTCCCACCATTTGGGTTGATGAATACCATGCATTCTCAAGATGTCCTCTAATATTTTTTTCATAATTTTAGTCTAACCATCTATTTGAGGATGGTAGGATGTACTAAATTCTAGTTGTGTTCCCAAGCCTACGAAAAAGATTCTCCAAAAACTTAAGGTGAACTTGGCATCTATATCTAAAATTATGGTCTTGGGCAAACCATGCAATCTTAAAATTTTCTTTCATAAAAATATTAAAAATATATATGGATTTGAAGGTAGATTTAATAGGGATAAAGTGAGCTTCATTTATGATATTATCCACTACAACCATGATCATATCATTTTTTTGATTGTATTTGGAAAACCGGCGATGAAATCCATCGAAATTGTTTCCCATTTCCATTTAGGAATGGGTCAGGCCTGCAATAAACCTGCAGGATTTCTATGCCTAACTTTCACTTGTTGACATTCCAGGCATTTAGTGATGTATTGAGCAATTTTATACTTCATCCCAGGCCAATAATACAACTACCTTACCGTTTTCACCATTTTTTGGTAACCAGGATGACCTACGTATGATCTTTTATGGAACTCGTCCATAATTAAACACCTCAAATCTATTGAATTACACACGTATAGTTTTTGATTATATAACAACATACTATCAATTCCAAGTTGATACCCTTCGTATTTCTTTTCCCTGGATTATCACTGTAACCCTTCTTTCACTTGAGTTAAAAAATCATCTCTTTGCAAGAGGGTTTTAATCCTCTGCTTAATGTTGGACTCTCCTACACTTGTGGCTAATAAGTTTATTGCTCGAATTCTTCGTTTGAGAACATCTGCTACTTTGTTTTCCTTCCATTTTATGTTCTTTATTTCAAAATAAAATTCGATAATCAATGACATCCACCTGTCTTGTATATCATTCAAACTTGGCTAGTCTAATAGGTACTTCGATCAACAGTGGGCAGTCATTAGGATGAATCTTCTCCCGATCTAGTAGTTCATCCACATCTTCAATGCATGCACAATAGATTCCAATTCTAGATCGTGGGTGACATACTTCTACTCATGCTCATTCAACATTCATGATTCATAACAAATCACCTACCCTTCTTGCATGAGAACTCCATCGAGTCCTTCGGGATTTTAAACATCAATACAAACCAAGAGATCTTTTTATAGGTGTCCAATCTTCAGAATAGGGGCTTTAGTTAACATATGTTGTAGCTACAGGAAGGTTTCTTCACACTTTGGTGACCATATAAATATCTTCCCTTTTATTTGCAATGAGGTAATAGGGTTAACAATATTTTAAAATACCTTTATCATCCTTCTATAATACCCATCCAATCCTATGAAAGATCTTACTTATGTCACGTTTCTAGGGGCAGGCCAATCCATGATTGCCTCGATATTTTCAAGATCCACTGTCATTCCTTCTACTCAGATCACATGGCCTAAATAATAGACATCCCTTGAAATTATCCTTCTATTTCCACCTATATCATAGTCCAATCAATTACGTGATTAGGGTCATGTACATTTTTATTTAACAAAGATACATGGAACACATTATGAGCTCTAATTATAGGTGGTAATGAAATTTTGTATGTTATTGGTATCACTCTTTCCAGGAAATGAAAGGGTTCATAATACCTAGGTACCATTTTAGCACACATTCCCATTCTCAAGGAAATCCTCTTGGTTTTTACTCAGAGATACACATGGTCTCCTTATTTGAACTCTTTGTGTTTTCTCTTATTGTATGCATAGCTCTTTTATCTTTTCTGAGCTACTTTAAGATTCTACCTTATCTCAATCATTGTATGCTCTATCTTTGTGAGCAATTCTAGTCCAAGTGTGATCCTATCCATTGGGTTGTCCCAACTAATTTGGAATGTACACTTTATTCCATACAGAGCCTCAAAAGGGCTCATTTTCAACGATTCCTAATAACCATTATTGTAAGAAAAAAATACCAAAGGTATATATTCCTCCCACTATTTGGGTTGATGAATACCATGCATTCTCAAGATGTCCTCTAATATTTTGTTCATTCTTTCAGTCTGACCATTTATTTGAGGATTGGAGGATGTACTAAATGCTAGTTGTGTTCCCAAGCCTATAAACAAGCTTCTCAAAAAAATTAATATGAACTTGGCATCTATATCTGAAGATATTTTCTTGGGCCAACCATGCAACCTGAAAATTTTCTTCATAAAAATATTATAAAAATATATGGATTTGAAGGTAGATTTAATGGGGATAAAATGAGCTTCATTTATCATATTATCCACTACAACCATGATCGCATCATTTTATTTTATTTTATTTGGAAAACTGATGATGAAATCCATGAAAATTGTTTCCCATTTCAATTCAGGAATGGACAGGTCCTGCAATAAACCTGCAAGATGTCTATGCTCAACTTTCACCTGTTGTCATTCCAGGCATTTACTGATGTACTCAGTGATGTTCTACTTCATCTAGGGCCAATAATATAACTTCCTTACTATTGTCACCATTTTTTGGTAATCAGGATGACCTACATATGGTCTTCTATGGAACTCATCCATAATTAAATGCCTCAAATATATTGAATTAGGCATGTACATATTGTTATTATATAACAACATGCTATCAATTCCAAGTTGATACCCTCTGTATTTATTTTCCCTGGATTACCACTATAACCCTTCTTTCACTTGAGTGAAAAAATCATCTCCCTACAAGAGGTTTTTAATCCTCTACTTCATATTAAACTCTCCTACACTTGTGGCTAATAAGTGCATTTTTTGAACGCTTTGGCTGAGAACATCCACTACTTTGTTTTCCTTCCCTTTTATGTGCTTTATTTCAAAATCAAATTCGATAATCAACGCCATCCACGTGGCTTGTATATCATTCAACCTTGGTTGGTCTAATAGGTACTTCAGACCACAGTGGGTAATCATTAGGATGAATATTCTCCCAATATAGTAGTTCTTCCACATATTCAATGCATGCAGAATAACTGCCAATTCTAGATCATGGGTAACATACTTCTACTCATGCTCAATCAACATTCATGATTCATAACAAATCATTTTCCCTTCTTGCATGAGAAATCCACCAAGTCTTTCAGAATTTTAAGAATCCGTACAAGCCAAGAGAGCCAAGAGATCTTTTTTTGGGTCTCCAATCTTCAGAATAGGGGCTTTAGTTAAAAGATGTTGCAATTGCAGGAAAATTTCTTCACACTTTGGTGACCATATAAACGTCTTCCCTTTTCTTGGCAATGAGGTAATAGGGTTACCAATATTGGAAAATACCTTTATGAACCTTCTATAATACCCATCCAATCCCATGAAATATCTTACTTATGTCACATTTCTAGGGGCAGGCCAATCCATGATTGCCTCGATATTTTCAAGATTAATTGCCACTCCTTATACTCCATTCACATGGACTAGATACTGGATATCCCTTGGAATTCTCCTTCTAGTTCCAACTATATCATAGTCCAATCAATTAGGTGATTAGGGTCATGTACATGTTTCCTTAACAGAGATACGTGGAACACAATATGAGATCTAATAACAGGTGGTAATGCAATTTTGTATGCTATTGGTCTCACTCTTTCCAGGACTTTAAATGGTTCATAATACCGAGGTACCAATTTAGCACACATTCCCATTCTCAAGGAAATCCTCATGGATTTTACTCAAAGATACACATGGTCTCCTAATTTGAACTCTCTGTGATTTCTCTTGTTGTCTGCATAGCTCTTTTGTCTTTCCTGAGCTACTTTAAGATTATACCTTATCTTAATCATTGTCTTCTCTATCTTTGTGAGCAATTCTAGTCCAAGTGTGATCTTATCCATTGGGTTGTCCAAACTAATTGGGACTGTACACTTTCTTCCATACAGAGCCTCAAAAGGTCTCATTTTCAATGATTCCTAATAACCATTGTTGTAAGAAAAATCTACCAAAGGAATATATTCCTTCCACTATTTGGGTTGATGAATACCATTCATTCTCAACATGTCCTCTAATATTTTGTTCATTACTTCGGTCTGACCATCTATTTACGGATGGTAGGATGTCCTAAATTATAGCTATGTTCCCAAGCCTATGAACAAGCTTCTCCAAAAACTTAAGGTGAACTTGGAATCTATATATGAAATTATGGTCTTGGGCCAACCATGCAATCTGAAAAATTTACTTCATAAAAATATTAGCAAAATATATGGATTTGAAGGTAGATTTAATGGGGATAAAATGAGCTTCATTTCTCATCTTATACACTACAACCATGATCGCATCATTTATTTTATTTTATTTGTAAAACAGGTGATGAAATCCATAAAAATTGTTTCTCATTTCTATTCAGGAATGGGTAGGGCCTGCAATAAACCTGCAAGATTTCTATGCTCAACATTCACCTATTGACATTCCAGACATTTAGTGATGTACTGAGCGATGTTCTACTTAA
Organism: Picea sitchensis; assembly: GCA_010110895.2. Lineage (NCBI taxonomy): Eukaryota > Viridiplantae > Streptophyta > Pinopsida > Pinales > Pinaceae > Picea > Picea sitchensis. The sequence continues at coordinate 37,148 of SNQJ01S0056214.1, forward strand.
TCCCAGGCCAATAACACAACTACCTTACTGTTGTCACCATTTTTTGGTAACCGGGATGACCTACATATGGTCTTCTATGGAACTCGTCCATAATTAAATGCCTCAAATCTATTGAATTAGGCACTTATAGTTTGTTATTATATAACAACATACTATCAATTCCAAGTTGATACCCTTAATATTTCTTTTCCTTGGATTATCACTTTAACCCTTCTTTCACTTGAGTGAAAAAATCATCTACCTGCAAGAGGGTTTTAATCTTCTACTTAATGTTAGACACTCCTACACTTGTGGCTACTAAGTTTATTGTTTGAACACTTTGGCTGAGAACCTTTGTTGCATTGTTTTCCTTCCCTTTGATGTGCTTGATTTCAAAATCAAATTCGATAATCAACGCCATCCACATGGCTTGTATATCATTCAACCTTGGTTGGTCTAATAGGTACTTCATACCATAGTGGGCAGTCATTAGGATGAATCTTCTCTCGATCTAGTAGTTCCTCCACATCTTCAATGCATCCACAATAGCTACCAATTCTAGATCATGGGTAACATATTTCTACTCATTCTCATTCAATATTCAAGATTCATATAAAATCACCTACCCTTCTTGCATGAGAAATCCACTAAGTCCTTCAGGATTTTAAGCATTAGTACAAACCAAGAGATCTTTTTGGGTCTCCAATCTTCAGAATAAGGGATTTAGTTGAAATATTTTGTAGCTGCAGGAAGCTTTCTTCACACTTTGGTGACCATATAAACGTCTTTGTTTTTCTTTGCAACGAGGTAATAGGGTTACCAATATTAGAAAATACCTTTATGAACCTTCTATAATACCCATCCAATCCCATGAAATATCTTACTTGGCATACATATCTGAAATTATGGTCTTGGGCCAACCATGCAATCTGAAATTTCCTTCATAAAAATATTAGCAAAATCTATGGATTTGAAGGTAGATTTAATGGGGATAAAATGAGCTTCATTTCTTAGGTTATCCACTACAACCATGATCACATCAATTTATTTTATTTTATTTGGAAAACCAGTGATGAAATCCATGGAAATTGTTTCCCATTTCCATTCAGGAATGGGCACAACCTGCAATAACCCTGCAGGATGTCTATGCTCAAATTTCACTTGTTGACATTTGAGGCATTTAGTGATGTAATGAGCGATGTTATACTTCATCCGGGACAATAATACAACTATCTTACTATTTTCACCATTTTTTGGTAACTATGATGACCTACATATGGTCTTCTATGGAACTCGTCCATAATTAAACGCCTCAAATCTATTGAATTAGGCATGTACAGTTTGTTATTATATAACAACATACTATCAATTCCAAGTTGATACCCTTCGTATTTCTTTTCCCTGGATTATCACTGTAACCCTTCTTTCACTTGAGTGAAAAGGTCATCTTCCTGCAACAGGGTTTTAATCCTCTGCTTAATGTTAGACGCTCCTACACTTGTGGCTACTAAGTGTATTGTTTGAATGCTTCGGCTGAGAACATCCACTAATTTTTTTCCCTTCCCTTTTATGTGCTTGATTTCAAATTCAAATTCTATAATCACCACCATCCACCTGACTTGTATATCATTCAACCTTGGCTGGTCTAATAGGTACTTTAGACCATAGTGGGAATTCATTAGGATGAATCTTCTTCCAATCTAGTAGTTCCTCCACATATTCTATGCATGCACAATAGCTTTTGATTCTGGATTGTGGGTAACATACTTCTACTCATGCTCATTCAACATTCATGATTCATAAAAATTCACCTTCCCTTCTTGCATGAGAACTCCATTGATTCCTTCTGGATTTTAAGAATCAGTACAAACCAAGAGATCTTTTTCTAGGTCTCCAATATTTAGAATAGAGGCATTAGTTAAAAGATGTTGCAGCTACAGGAATATTTCTTCACACTTTGGTGACCATATAAACGTCTTCGTTTTTCTTTTCAATGAGGTAATAGGGATACCAATATTGGAAAATACCTTTATGAACCTTCTATAATACCCATCCAATCCCATGAAATATATTACTTATGTCACATTTCTAGGGGTAGGCCAATCCATGTTTTCCTCGATCTTTTTAAGATCCACTGCCACTCCTTCTACTCAGATCACATGGCCTAGATACTGGATCTGCCTTGGAATTCTCCTTCTTGTGATTAGTGTCATGTACATATTCCTTTAACAGAGATACATGGAACACATTATGAGCTCTAATAACAGGTGGTAATGCAATTCTACATGCTATTGGTCTCACTCTTTCCAGGACTTCAAATGGTTCATAATACCGAGGTACCATTTTAGTACACATTCCCATTCTCAAGGAAATCCTCTTGGTTTTTACTTGGAGATACACATGGTCTCCTACTTTGAACTCTGTATTATTTCTCTTGTTGTCTGCATAGCTCTTTTGTCTTTCTCGAGCTACTTTCAGATTCTACCTTATCTTAATCATTATCTGCTCTATCTTTGTGAGAAATTCTAGTCCAAGTTTGATCTTGTGCATTGCATTGTCCCAAATAATTGGGACTATACACTTTCTTCCATATAGAGCCTAAAAAGGGCTCATTTTCAATGATTCCTAATGACCATTGTTGTAAGAAAAATCTACCAAAGGTATATTTTCCTCCCACTATTTGGGTTGATGAATACCACACATTCTCAACATGTCCTCTAATATTTTGTTCATTCTTTCAGTATGAAAATATGTTTGAGAATGGTAGGATGTAATAAATTCTAGTTGTGTTCCCAAGCCTACGAACAAGCTTCTCCAAAAACATAAGGTGAAATTGTCATCTATTTATGAAATTATGGTCTTGGGCCAACCATGCAATCTGAAATTTTCTTCATAAAAATATTAGAAAAATCTATGGATTTGAAGGTAGATTTAATGGGGACAGAATGAGCTTCATTTCTCATCTTATCCACTACAACCATGATCACATCATTTTATTTGGAAAACTAGTGATGAAATCCATGGAAATTGTTTCCCATTTCCATTCAGGAATGGGCATGGCCTGCAATAAACCTACAAGACGTCTATGATCAACTTTCACCTGTTGATATTCCAGGCATTTAGTGATGTACTGAGTGATTTTCTACTTCATCCCAGGCCAATAATACAACTACCTTACTATTGGCCCCCTTTTTTGGTAACGAGGATGACCTAAATATGGTCTTCTGTGGAACTTGTACATAATTAAATGCCTCAAATCTATTGAATTGGGCACATACAGTTTGTTATTATATAACAACATACTATTAATTTCAAGTTGATACCATTTGTATTTCTTTTCCCTGTATTATCATTGTAACCCTTCTTTCACTTGAGTGAAAAAATCATCTACCTATAAGAGGGTTTTAATCCTTTTCTTAATGTTAGACTCTCCTACACTTGTGGCTACTAAGTGTATTGTTTGACCGCTTCGGCTGAGAACATCCACATATTTGTTTTCCTTCCCTTTTATGTGCTTGATTTCAAAATCAAATTCGATAATCAACGCCATCCACCTAGCTTGTATATCATTCAACCTTGGTTTGTCTAATAGGTACTTCAGACCATAGTGGGAAATCATTAGGATCAATCTTCTACCAATCTAGTAGTTCCTCCACATATTTAATGCATGCACAATAGCTAACAATTCTAGATCGTGGGTAACATACTTCTACTCATGCTCATTCAACATTCATGATTCATAAAAAATCACCTACCCTTCTTGCATGAGAACTCCACTGAGTCCTTCGAGATTTTAAGCATCAGTACAAACCAAGATATCTTTTTTCTGGGTCTCCAATTTTCAGAATAGGGGCTTTAGTTAAAAGATGTTGCTACTGTAGGAAGCTTTCTTCACACTTTGGTGACCATATAAACATCTTCCCTTTTCTTTGCAATGAGGTAATAAGGTTACCAATATTGGAAAATACCTTTATGAACCTTCTATAATACCCATCCAATCCCATGAAATATCTAACTTATGTCACATTTCTAGGGGCAAGCCAATCCATGACTGCCTCGATCTTTTCAAGATCCACTACCACTCCTTCTACTCAGATCACATGGCCTAGATACTGGATATCCCTTTGAAATGGATCACATTTGTTGAACTTACCATAAAGTTGGTGTTATATCAACACTTGTATCACCATCCTGAGATGCTCTTCATGCTCTTGTTCATTCTTGGAATAAACCAAAATTTCGTCCACAAATATCAAGAAAAAATTGTCCAAATATCTGTTGAAAACACTATTCATCAAACATATGAATGTAGTTGGTGTATTTGTGAGTTTGAATGGTACCACCACAAACTCATAGTGCCCATACTTATCTCTAAAATCTGCAATTTTATCAAAGATTGATTTGAGTTCGGGATATCACTAGGTCAAAATAGATCATCTATCATAGTCAAATGATACTTTTTCTTGATGGTCATCTTGTTCAAATATCTATAGTTGATACACAATCTCAATGTGTCATCCTTCTTCTTTAAAAATTGTGATGGTTCTCCCCATGGGGACATCCTCGGCATGATGTAACCTTTATCCAACATTTTCTTTAGTTGCACCTTCATCTCCACCAACTATGTTGTGCTGATTCTGTAAAGAACTTTTGACATTGGTATCACTCCAGGCACAAGATCTATTGAGAAATCAATATCTCTTTTCAGAGGTAGTCTAGAAACTTCCTCTCGAAACACATCTTTTAATTCCCAAAGTACTGGGTCATCTTCAACCTTCATCCTTTTTTTCTCTACTGAGTTAAGAACTCATATTACATACAAGGGACACCCTTTTATGTTGAATTGTTTGAGTTTCAATGTTGATATTTACCTTATTGAAACTAGCTTTCTGAATGCCTTGGAAAAACCTTTCATTTTCTTCCTTGTTGGGCCCTCCATTTTGAAGACGGCCCATTTTTGTGGAAATGTTAAAGTTTTGTAGAACAATTTAGTACATCGGTGAGATTCTAAGTGGAATAAATCTAACTTCTAGTGTGCCAGGACAAAAAATAGTCATGCGTCAGCTAGAAGAGCAACATAAAGAGATAGAACTTTCAAGCGCATGAGAAAAGGAAGTAGAATCAAGAAGAGACATTAGTGGACACAAGAAGCCAAAGAAATACATGAGGGAAAGGCATCAATATAGGAACATGTAATGAAAAAAGGGTTGTTGTTACTAAGTTGTTGACATGTTGTTGTTAAGTTGTCGATAGGTTATTGTTGTCAGATTATTTTTAGACCCATGTTGGTATGTTATTGAGTTTTGTTGAGTCGCTCTTCTATTATTTCATTAAACTTTATCGATTATTGTATGTTGTGATAAGCCATTGTAAGGGATTTTGGGGAATGAATTGTGCTTGCACAAAAGTTTGAGAGTCCATATCAGATACTTAATTACTGATTCTACTGTATAAGTCATGTTATGGAATAAGTACTCTATGTATGTTGGGTTGTGATATGACAATGCATGAAGGATTATTCGGGCACCAAAAATTTGTTATTATGAGTATGGATGCTTGATCTCTTTGCTCCAAAATCTTTCTTATTATGTATAATTAATCATTTCGATATTGTTTAACAAGATTCTATAATGTATTTGTTTATATTTATGTTGCACAACATGGACTATCTAATGCATTTCCAAGTTTAAGACTTCTGATTATATGATCTCTACATTCAAATATGGTTCTATATTGTATTGAGCTAGATTTGATGGTGTGTCCTTGTTAACTCACTTTATTATACATAATTCTCGGTTGTGCTTTAGGTGAGGCCTCCTTCCCTTACAAAACTTTGAATATGCCAACACTATTAGACGACAACGATATCCTTGTTGGTAACTTCTGAGAACCTCAGTATCCAATTTTGCACCAATAAATGGTTTTATTGTCAGTACTAGATTTTAAGTGATTTTTCAGAGGATGTAGCAACACATATTCAAGTCTGACGTTGGGACTTGGTGGGAAAGAAGCTGTGACGAGTTCATATTTAAATAAGTTGAGCTATAATATACAAGTTTGAGGGTTGTGAATAACGATGTCTTGTATTATGAACCAGCCAGTGATCAATACGAAATATTATGGATCCAATTTTTGGCAGAAGTCTTTCAATGGCTCAACTGGTTGCAAGAAGTGGCATAATTTAAATATCATGAAAAGAGAAGAGTTAATTTGATCATTGAGTAGCAAGTATCTCTGCATAAGTTGGATCATTATATTTCTCAAGCTGTGGGTTTATGGGTATAGACTACCCTGGAGGGATACACTATTGAATTTATCACAGAAAACCACCAACATTTCTCAAAGGTAGAAACAATATTCTATGAGGGAGCCAGAGGAAGATTGCTACAAGAAATCCCGCTGTGGATTAATAAATTGTTGGCAGAAGAGGGAATTTTTTCAGTTGCCTTTAGTTGAAATGGTGGTGTAAAACCCTTGCACATGAGGGGTGGGTGATTCAAGTGAGGGTTCATGAGTTAGGATAGGGAAGTTCTTGAGGTAAGGGGGGTTAGCATGAGAAGAGTTCCAGAGATGAAGAGGATCATAAAAGGGTTGTGGTGATAAAAAAGAGGTGAAAAAATAGATGTGAAATTTGATGAAGAGGCATGATTAGTCGTAGATGGACATTGGCTTTGAGAAGAGCGTAAATTCTAACCTTGTACAATGTCTACTGTAAACAGATATTCAAAAAAGAACAAAAAAGATACAATGGAAAATACAAACATTACAGAGATTTTTCCCCTGGAAACCCAAACCGGGAAAACCAACATATATTATATTCATTCATTGTGTTACATTGTTTACAATACAATATACATATAGGAGCCAACGACATCCAAAACCCTAACCCAATGACCTGGATTAGTCCAAA
>SNQJ01S0056215.1:7959-38344 GCA_010110895.2 Picea sitchensis
ATAATTATAATGACTTAGACATGGTAATGTAATATAATTTAGCAGGGTGTAGGTTAAATATTTTGTATTATTTTTTAAATTAAAAATCAATTTATAAATAAAAAATTTAAATAATTCATGTATAATTACTTTGATTAAATCATGGTTGTTCTATAAATGCTTTATTAATTCTTCAATGCTAGGTGCATTTACTATGAATTGCTAGTTGGATTTACTAAGAATCGTTGGGTGCATTTAATACTAACACTTTTCTTTACTACCATGACTCTTCTGCAACCTTTAAAGTTTTGTCTCAACTTTAGATACCGCAAATGTGGCATCAACTTACTATGGTGGTTATCAACCCCTAAACAATTATCAAAGAGCAATGAAAAACCATAGGCACACCCATCAATCCTTCCTCTGCATATTTCTTCTTCATCATGCTATTATTTAGTAGCCCCGATTCTAGCAATATTGGTCAATACCTCAAATATGGCAGTTCAGGTCAATACCTCAAACCACTACCAATAGTAATTCATGAAGCATAACTTACTACCAATAACATTTCATGAGGCCTAGTAAAGAAATCTTTGGAAGCCTTTTTTTCCTTGGAATGCCTATCCACAGGCATACTAATCAATACGATGGAAGTGCAATGGATGTTATTGTTTGATAAAAAAAAATACAAGTAAATATCCAAAACCACTTCATTCTGTATGTTTAAGATAAAGTTTGTTTTTGCAATAAACTTCACAGTTTCCTTATACAAAATATAATCCACATAGATATCAAAACAAATTACACACTGAGTATTTTTATGGGCATCATTGATTGCTTGTACAAAATATAATCTACATAGATATCAAAATGAATTTCCCACTAACTATTTTTCTAGGCATCACTGATTGCTTCTACAAAATATAATCCACATAGATATCAAAATGAATTGTCCACTTGTTATTCTTTTGGGCGTCTCTAGATAGCACAAAGAAGATTTATAGGCATATAAATGGTCACTTCCACTAGTTTATAGAATTATAATATAAATTCCTCTACTAGAGTTCATAATGTTTACCTACTTCATAGACAAAACCAAGCCATTTGGAGTCAACGAAACATTCATAGTTATTACTAGTTCTTATTATAATTTCTCATGCAATAAACATCCTTATCATAATTTATACAATGCAATGAAAATAAGCATTCAAATGTTGAGTTGGTATATTCTTTGGAGTGAAAGAATAGTCAATTGACTGACAAGTCGAGGTGGATCAACTAGGTGAATGTTCAACCGGAGGGATAAATCGATTTGATGGTTATGTTGAGGTTGAAGTGATCAACTTGTAAGTCGAAGGTCGAAGTGGTCAACTAGGAAGTCGAAAGGTCATCCGACATGAGGCCGATAGGAGGTTGAGTGGAATCTAGATGAAGACCACCTTGAGTTTGGCTGGGTAGTCGACTAGTAACCGACTAATAGTCGATTGTAACAAAATCTCGAGATTCATGAGATTGTAGCCAATTATCTTCATGGATCTGTAATTGTTTTTAGGTGCCATGATTTAGGGTTTTGCATGTTGTAAATCCGATAAATAAGGTGTGTTGTAATACTTCAGAAGCTGATATTTAGATGTTATTGTTTAACAACTTGGTCATGTACATGTAAGTTGAATTAGCTATAGGGTTCTTCTTGTGTAAAGCAAGAGAGTATGATGGTGTTTATGTCTTAGGTGTAGACCAAGTTTAGTCATGTAACTCTTATTCTATGAATGAATAAGACAAGAAGAGAGAAATATGCTCAAGGAATGTTGGTTTTCCTGGTTAAGGGTTTCCATGATAAAATATCTATGTACTGTGTGTGTTTGTAATTTATTTTTTGTTTAAATTTGTTTTCTCTTTCTTGGTTGGTTTAGTGTGAGTGTTAATTTCTCATCATTTGGTATTAGATCTTCTCTATTTCTCTATACAATTCATATCAGAGCTTCTTTATTTCTCTATACAAGACCACGTTAAGGTTGGATGGGTAGTCAGCTAGTAACTAACTAATAGTCGATTGTAACAGAATCCTAAGATTCACGGGATTGCAACCAATCATCTTCATGGATCTGTAATTTCTTTTAGGCACCATGATTTATGGTTTTGCATGTTGTAAAGACGATAAATAAGGTGTGTTGTAATACTGCATAAGATAATATTTAGATGTTGTTGTTTAGAAACTTGGTCATGTAGATGGAAGTTGAATTAGTTATATGGTTCTTCTTATGTAAAACAAGAGAGTATGATGGTGATTATGTCGTAGGTGTAGACCAAGGTTAGTCATGTAACTCTTTATTCAATGAATGGATAAGACAAGAAGAGATAAATATGCTCAAGGAATGTTGGTTTTCCTGGTTAAGGGTTTCTAGGATAAAATCTCTATGTATTGTGTGTGTTTGTCATTTATTTTTTGTTTAAATGTGTTTTCTCTTTCCTGGTTGGTTTAGTGTGAGTGTTAATTTCTCATCATTTGGTATTATAGCTTCTCTATTCTCTATACAAGTCATATTGGGGGAAAGGTTAAGAATATATTGGATTTGAGCTAAACCTAGGTCCAATGGGACTTGTAAGTCATCGATCTTTAATTTGTGCTTGAAATATTGGCAAGTAGTTGAAGGATAGAGATTGAAAAATTAAAAGGCTAGAATTTTGAGCTTTGGAAGCTTAAAATTGAATATCTCCTTGTAGATCGATAACAATGGATAATTGTGTGTCGTGGTAAAATTATGATAGGTATGTCGAAGGAAGAATGGGGTAAAATTATGACAGGTATGTCGAAGGAAGAATGTCTTGAAAATTTGGTATTGTTGAATGTATTAGGAAAATACACGACAAAGAAACTGTGGGACAAGTTGGGAAGCTTGTACCAGTTGAAATCCCTTGTAAACAAGTTGTTCCCTTAGAAGAAGTTGTATCTTATGAGGATGAGTGATGGGATATTAGTAATAGATCACTTAGCTGCATTCGAAACTGTAATAAGTTGGTTATTATCTGTATATTAAAATCACTAAGGAGGAGAAACATATTAGCTTGTTGTGTTCTTTGCCAAGCTCTTGGGATATCTTAGTCTTGGATATACGGAGTAATTCAACTACATTAATTCTTGAAGACGTGGTTGCATCTCTGATGTCAAAATAAATGATATGGAAGAACATGTAAGGATCAACCAAAGACACCTTAATTGTGAGAGGTCGATCGATCGACAAAGATAAAGGAAAATTATCCAGTATAAAGTCTAAGTTGAAGGATAGATCTAAATCCCTTGTTCAGTCGATGAGAAGATGTTGGAAATGCAGTAAATATAAGCATTACAAAAGAGACTTCAAGCAAAAAGTGACAAAGATCAGTTCAGGATATGTCGAGAAGCACTCGATGGAGATAAAAACTACTCTAGATAAAAGAGGCAATGTGTATCTAGCGTCAACTAGTACACAATTGGATTATGATGTTTGGTTGATCGACTCAGGTGCATCCTTTCATATGAAACCTCAGAAAGATTTGTTTTGCGAATATGAGAGATATGTGTTCATGTGGGATGAATTGACAACCAAAATTTTTGGATAGGGAAGATTCTGAATGATATTGTAGGATGGGAGGAGTATAACCTTTCTAGGTGTGCTACATATCTTGGGTTTGGAAAGAAACCTAATATATGTCAGAAAAATGAGTGAAGCAAGTGTGCACACTCTATTTCAAAAGGATACGTACAAAATGATTAGGGGTGTGATGGTCTGAATGAAAGGAGTTTAGATTGGAACCCTATACAACTCGTTAAGGAATGTTGACTTGACTGGATGCAACAACATTGTTTTTCTTGAAGTCGACTCGACTTGACTCAATTTGGGCTTAGTCGATACAAACTGACTTGATTGTTCATTGTCAATTCGAAATAGCCATGGTATTGCACCAAATAATGGGACACATGGGTGGAAAAGGACTTCGAGCTATGCACAACAAAGGAATGGTTAAAGGTTTTCAATATTGTAATTTGGAAGTCGATTTTTGTGAACATTGCATATATGGAAAAAAAAATCGGGTTAGATTCCCATCTGGAGCTACAAGGGGAAAAGGGATTATGGAATTGATAGGTAGTGACTTGTTTAGGCCTGTACTCGTCCCTTCACTTGGTGGATCCCTGTATTATGTTTCCTTCATAGATGATTTTTTCAGGAAGACATGGATGTATTCCTCGAGGACGAAATAATAGTTTTTTGAGAAATTCAAAGAGTTTAAATATATTTTGGAAAATCATATAGATAAGAAGATCAAGGTGTTGAGAATTGACAATGGAGGTGAATTATGTGGAAACGATTTTGAGCAGTTCTGCAAGAATTGTGGCATAGCACACCAAAATACCACACCATATACCCCCCCCCAAAAAATGGAGTTTCTGAAAGAATGGAAAAGATGTTCATGGATAAGGAAAGGAACATGCTAAGTTGTGTCGATCTAGCACAAGAATTTTGGTTAGATACTATTGGGACTGCAAAATATTTGGTAAATAGGTCTCATTCATCAGTGCTAATCGACTCGACTCTGTCAGGATATTTAGACACTCACGAGTTAATTAATATCTACTTGTTATAATGTGTTGTTAGGTAAAAGTGTGTTTCTTAGTGTGTTTCTTTAGTATTCATTTCTAGTTAGTAAATCTGACGATCACGATATGTTCCCGACATAGAGTGATCTGACGGTTCATATTCTCCTCGATCTTAACAACTACTTTGATCTGTGTCTTAACACCTGATTGGTCCATGATATCTATTTAAATAGCATGGATGGTCATTTTCTGATGATCTATTGTGAGAAAATATATTGTAAAATCTCTCTGTAATCTTTTTATTTTTCATTAATAAACTGCTCCAAGTGGTCGCGTTGGCTGGGGCCATGGATGTTTCCCTGTAGGGGTTTTACCACATCAAAAAATTAATGTGTTTATCTTTGATTTGGTTGTGTGAGTGGTTATTGAAGGTGTTCATCCTCTGTTAGAATACCTATGTTGTCGAACATGGTATCAGAGCATGTTTGAAGACCCACTCTTGTTGTAGATCGAGATCATGAAACCAAGTTTCTTCATCTATGATTTCTACCATTTCCATACATTTCTAGGCTGAGAGGATTGTTCCATCACATCCGAATCACTCATTTCAGTCAGGAACACTTTTTGTTTCACTCAAAAAAGTTTCTATTTTCCCAAGATACAACCATTTCAGTCAGATCTTGAATGAATTTTTTTTCTTGTGTGAAAAGATTTTTTTATGAACATGCTCTCCAAGGTATTCTTCTTCAACAACAACAACAACAACAACAACAACAACAACAACAACAATCCTCCTTATAAACAATACAATATGTTTTTCTAGCTCACTTGGTTAAAAATTGCCTTATTAAGTAAGAGGTCTTGAGTTCAAGTCTTTTTTTTGTTACTTTTTTTGAAAACGATCATGCATCCATTGTAAAGTGTATTTCACTTCAAGTATAAAAGTGAATCACTATAAGTAGCTTTAATATTTTGTTTTAAAGTTATTTATTTTGCATACAACTTTCTTTTATAAAGTAACTTCTTTGTAAAAGTAATCCCCACTTCTTTTTTATAAAAGTGGGTCACTTCATAAAATAACTTACTTGTAAAAGTGAGGTTATTTGGAGGGGTATCACCACATGGACCAACTTCTACATGTCACATGACTCTTTGGTTACCATTTATGTTTTTTTTAAAAGGGCATAGCTTTCACATCCAAAGTTTGTTTTCAATGTTTTTTTTTTTTTAAACCACCTATTTTTTTGAGATATGTTCATCTAGATCATCAGTTTCAGTTTTTAAATCCATATTATATGCATATCTAATATGAATTATTCTAGTGATATTTTTCTTACTAACACCAACTACTTCCAACGGAAATCCCACATGGAGGATTTATTAAGAAGTAAAGGCATGTACTAGATTACCTTGGGAAAGGAAAATGAACCCACTGATGATGAAAAGAAAGTCAAATGGGCTAATAGGAATGATGAAGCACGTGGACTGATCATAATGTCCATCTCTCCTAATTTAAGGTTCCACCTTCAAGAAATTGATGACCCCGATGAAGCTTGGGAAAATCTTGAATCTGTGTCTAGTAAACACAATATTATTTGAGCACATCAGTTAGAAAATCATATATTGAATTTAAGTCCAAATTATTTTTCTTGCGTTGAAGACTATCTATCTAAGTTTAAAACACTCAGAATTTTATGTGAAGAGTGTAACATAAAGCCGGAGGAAGAGCGTTTCATCTATATTATTCTTTCTAAGCTAGATAATGCATATTATGTGTTTGTATCTACCTTATATGCCATGAGAGAAGCTCTAGGGAAATATTATCAAAAACTCATTGTTGGGTCCTTTTGTGATTATTTGATTAGAGAGAAAGATAAACTTGTACAACTTGTTGTGATCATCATTGCATGTGCCTCCACAAAGCCTTAGTATCCTAGTAGAAAAATAAACCAAAGAATCCCAAGAAGAAACATCCTCACCACAACAAAAAGAAAAACAAGGGTCCCAAACCCACTTAGATAGATTCAACTCCTAATGGTGAAAAAGGAGAAAAATATAAAAATAAGAAGACTAACAAACATTGCAACTTTTATGGGAAAGATGGTCATGATGAGTCCAAATGTTTCAAGAAGATGGAAACTTTAGAAGCAATGATGCAGAAGCGCACCATCAATATTGATTCTACTACTTCTTCTTCTCATGGACATGCACTTCCTTCTTCTAGTTTTTCCTTCAGTCCAACTTCTACTTCTTCTTCTGATGAGTGGCTTATTGACCATGGAGCATCTTATCATATGGCTAAGGAGAAAGCCATATTTTCCACTCTAAATGAATGTAACATCAAGAAAATATTTGTTGATGATGATATATCTCTTAGTATTGTAGGATCTGGAACAATTCAAGTAGATAATGGTCATTTCAATGATGTATTATGTGTTCCAAGTATTTCTTGTAACCTTATATCAGTATATCAAATCACTCATTCAGGTGAAGGTAAAACCATAGAATTTTCACCTCACCAAGTTGTGATCAAGGATCTCAAAGATCCTCAACATGTTCTTGCAACTGGAATTGTTGATGATATTACCAGGTTATACAAGTTTGACAACTTTGGGTCATCATCTTTTCCATTAGTTTTTGTCGCTCATAGCGATGACTTGAGAAAACTTTGACATGAGCGGTTTGGTCATCTAAACTATCGCTCATTGCATCAACTACGTAATCAATAGATGGTGACTGGTCTTCCTCTTGTTTCATGTAGAGATGGTGTTTGTGCTGGTTTTGTTCTCAACAAACATCATCGGGATAGTTTTGATAAACTACCTCTTGGCATGCCTCAGGTCTTTGCAGCTTGTTCACGGTGATTTGTGTGGTTTACTTTCTTCTCCTTATTTTTCCGGGTGCAAGTATTTCTTAACTTTCATTGATGACTTTTCCAGATGTACTTGGGTTTAATTCTTAAAAATTAAGAGTGAAGTTTTTGAAAATTTTCCGGCCTACACAATCCTTGTATAAAAGTAATCTGGACATCAAATTCAACAATTAAGAACATATAATGGAGGTGAATGCATGAAAAATAATTTTACAAGTTACTACACTACACAAGGCATCCAAATGAAACACACTGTTCCATATACACCACAACAAAATGGTGTTGTTGAGAGAAAGAATCACACATTAAACGAAATGGCTAATTATATGATCCAATCTAAGGGATTAAGTCTAAAGTATTGGGCGGAAGCCATCAACTGTGAAAATTACATAGTAAATCTCACTCCCACAAAGGATCTTAAAAATATAACATCGAGAGAAGCATGGACTAAAATTAAACCTGATGTAAGTCACTTTCGTGTATTTGGCAGTATAGCATGGGCTCACATTTTTGATGAGAAAATGAAAGCATTGTAGCCTAAAAGTGATAAGTGTATATTTGTTGGTTATTTTGAAGACGTCAAAGGTTGAAAACTTCTCAACCACATTGTAATGAAATTATTATTAGAAGAGATGTTAAATTTGATGAAAATATCTTGGCCTACGAGCCTAGTTCGACGATTGTGCCTTCTTCAGCTTGCGATCCATATTCATAATTTGTTCCTTCTTTTGTTCCTATTATGGTTTCTTCTTCAGATAATGATAGTGAGGATGAAATTCCACCTACTCCTGCTCACCTTCCTCTAGATGATTCCATTGAATCTAAACTAGCACGAACACCACCACTTGCTAGATGGGTTCATTCAATACGAGAAGCAGTTGGTGATATTTTCGGTGATCCTTTATATCAACATCGGACATGTTCACAGTTCTAGTGAGCCTCTTCTCTTTTGGCTCAAGTTTCAGAGACTCATGATCCATAGACATTTGAAAAAGATTTAGGTCATCCAGATTGGGATACAACAATGAATGAAGAGTATTTTTGTTTAATGGAAAATGATACTTGGGATCTTGTACCTCTTCTGAACGGAAGAAAACTTTTCAGATGTAAATGGTTCTACAGAACTAAGTATGCATCAGATGGAAGTGTTGAAAGACACAAGTCTCGGTTAGTTGCCAAAGGATTTTCCCAAGTTGAAGGAATTGACTATAATGAAACCTTTTCCCCTGTATCCAAAATGAATTCCATCCTCCTTGTTCTTGTCCTTGTTGCCTCACATAAATGGGAGGTCCATGATATGGATGTAAAATCCACCTTCTTGCATGGGGATTTGTAAGAATAAATCTACATGGAATGAGCTCCTGGCTATGTCCAGAATTCCTCTAGCCTTTTTTGTCGCCTTAAGAAATCTCTTTATGGTCTTAATAAATATCCCCGAGCTTGGTATGCCAATATGGACAACTTTCTTAGTGACACTGAATTTTTTATATGTCATTTTTATCCTAATGTCTATACTAAGAAAGTAGGAACCCATCTCATAATCCTTGTTCTTTATGTTGATGACCTTATCTGATCTAGATTTTACGAGCAAAACGAAATGAATAAAAATTATTATCAAAATATGCTTAGCACAAAATAACAAATATACAGTAAAATTGGTTTCTATTCAATAAGGAAATACGCTGAAACTCTAAAATGTAGTAGAAAACAAGCTTGCTAGAATGGTGGTGACTTATCTTTGAGAAGAGATGTGACAATTATGCTCATTAGACAGAAGATGATTACAATGAGGCTCTCAAGGCCTTTTTACAATAAACAAGAATTTCAAAAACCCTAGACATCTAAAAACCTAATCCTAGGAGATGAAGCGCCATAAGTCATGTGAGCCCCATTTGGCTAAGTTAGTACATCAACTTCCCAGGGTTGTAACTTTTGCATACGATATTTGTTTTAGGCACACGATAGCCCATTGGAAAGGTCTATCCGAGGACTACACATGTTTCATGTGGCGATCCCTACATGTAATAATTGTGGAAATCCCTAAAAACGTTGTTTAGGGCCTCAAAACAACCCTAGAATTCACGGACCCAAAAACTAGGAAAAAACTGCCGAACTGGAAAACTGCCAGAATGAGCTAGTTGGAATAGGCAGGAGACCACCGATATCCATATGGATCAATCCTTCTCCATTAGGAAGCAATGGTCTCCATTGCATTGAGTGCCCCCATTAGATGAGGAAATTTCTGCTGAATTTGGCCCCGGGTGAGCCACTTGCCTTGGTGCAGGCGTTGCCTTGCTTTGACAACTTGATAAAGATGGATCCTTTGCTGGTGAGTGCCCATTGAGGGTAAATATTGTTGTTTAATAAGTGCCCAATAATTAAATTGTCAACCCAAGGATTTCATAAACTTACGAAGCACATGCAAGGTATATGAAGGATTGAGGCTAACTTAGCCTAATCTAATGTTGAAGCTACAACTGGAATTGAATTGTTAATCTAATGTGAGAAGTTGAAACACACGACTTGGAATTGAATTGCTGAAACACAAGACTGAAATGAAATTTCATAAATCAAATTAACTTGGAAATGGAAAATTGCATCAAAGGAAAACAACATATGAAGAGCAACAAGAAAATACATTTGAGCTCAGACTAACAATAAAGCAATCTCAATTACATCACAATAATCAAATGACAAAATAATGAAATCATGAAACTAATCAAAGAAATGACTATGAACCAAATGACTAACTCCTATCATTGATTTCTAATCATTTTCCAATATAAATCTAATCTCCTTCTAATCCCATAATGTCTAATTACTTTCTCATCCTAATGACTACCCCCTCATGAAGAGAGATCACTCTCTTTTATACATGAGAGCTTTGAAAAGAAGATAATCATCTAATAATTACAGATCCACTTTTCTCTCAATAAATTTTCCATTATTACAAAATACAATCCCTTCAAATCCTCACACATATCTCTCATAAATATTGGATAATATATGCTATCCATTCCCCATGATCTTCTCCTTGAAATAAGATTGAATAATTATCTCCTCAAATATTGAAATGGTGGAGGCAATATTCAAGAAGTCTTTTTGAATTAATCCTTCACATATTCCTACACATTACAAATCTCACACATTTTTGAGATATATACGAAAACATGTTGATTTTCTAATATTTAATCATAGATTCTCTTTTAATACTAAAATGAATAAAGTGGAAAATAATAAGGTGAAACCCAAATGTGTTTATGAAAACAATATAATTAAAGGTTAAATGAGGTGATAAAATGTGAGGAATGGCGAAAGGAAAAGAGGATGAAAATGTGACATTTATGAGACCCAACATTTCCCCCCAAATGAACTTGTTGCATGTCCTCATGCAAATTTGCATAAAAATACTTTTTCTTCTCAATTTTGGTTTTGCATGATTATATTTCTTAACAATAAAGAGGATGAAAATTCCCCCCCAACCCAACTGATCTTGTTGCATGTTCTCATGCAACCTTGCATGGTTATTCTTTAGGACTTTTGGCTTCTTAATGAAATCATTCCATGATGTGAAATACATGAGTAACAACTGATGTTTCTAATGGTTGGTTCTTGTGTGACAACCATGAATATAACAAGTGTTGGTTCTTGTGTTAACAACATTCATTTTATTTACTTGTTTTCTCGCTGTAATAATATTTTAATCACACATGCATTGGAAATGATAAGACATCAACGTGCATAAGAAAGCCTTTTCTTCATGTTATGAATCATGCCAGGACAAATTAATAGTTGGAATAAAAGTGCAACAAAGTGTAGTTCGGAAGAGACATGTTGGTCAACAATATATGAGGTGATGAATGTGAAAATGGAATCAAATGGTAATGANTGTGTACGAAAATACGAAAGGAATTGCATGATTAAAGAGTAGAAAACAACATGCCTCCACTTACCCAAAAAGTAGATGAACTATGCAATAGGGATGTAGCTACTGCTGGATCAGGAAAAATGTGATTGTTGTTGTCACTACGAGTGGATCATGGAATCTGAAGTGAATGAATCTGAACTTCTGATTGGTTGTATGAATCAAAAGATGAGGTATGAAAGTGGAACTGTGGTAATGTGGTACTCTCATATTGCAATACTGCTGCAACTGCTAATGGAGTCATGAAAAAGTGTATAGTATTCACCCTCTACTAAACCCATTGGTACAATTCTAGTCATGTGAATGAATGTGTCGATGTCGAGCATGAAAATAAGTCATTGGATTATTTATCATTGGTGAATGTCGTTAACCAATGCGAGAAAAACTCACCATTGATGTCAATGAGTGCCAAGGTACCTAAGTACATCTTGCGAAGTGCAAATAGATGTGTTGATTTCAAGCCACTTGCAAGATCTAATGAGAAAGGTACATTGATGGATTCCCATGATTGTTAGAGAGAGAAATTGCCATTAAGGAATGAAAGCCTCAAGGTACTCATAAGGACTCTAGTCTCTATCCCAGATAATGTGTTGAGGTCAATGGGGAAAGACTTATTGAGAGGTGGGCCTTAAGGAATCCCACATCAGTCAACGCGAGTTTGTACAAAATGATTGGTAGGACTATAGATGAAAAGATCTTAGTAGCAATAGGTTTGTATGGTAAGGAAACCAAGGCAATGTAGTCATGGAAAGGAACTGAATGGTTTTATTGCTAAGGCAAAATGAACTTCAAAATAACAAAGAGATGTATGCGACTTAGAAAGATAGGCGTGTGTGAAGTCATGGTGGATAAGGAAATGAAATAGTGGACTTCAGTACATGGATGATAAAAAAATATTGGAAGGAGAATGGTAAGTGATCATGTCATGGCATAATTGATTTCCTGAAAGATAGATGTGTAGCGGAAAATGTCATGACATGTGCGTTGAAAAATTTAGCTCCTTCAATATTTTAATGAAGAATGTTTTTTCTGAAAAGTTTGGTGATTCTCAAAAATCACTTTGGCATGAGATTGGATCATCTTCAAACCTGTACAGGCTTAGTACTAATCCTGCATGAAAACTGTGAGAGCTTCGAAAAATATAAAATGAAGGAATGAGTACGAATGTGAGAAAATCAAATTTCAAAAAGTGTGTTTTACTTGTTTCCCTTTGCACGCAAGTTCCATCGTCGATTGTTGTTGAAGTGACTAAAGAAAACAATTTAGCATAAATGTAAAAGCATTATTTTGATATCGTTTTCAAGAATGATTGAAATCCATTTGCAATTTGTATTATTATTATTATTATTATTATTTTTAAGTTTTGATTTTTTTTGTGTGATGACTCACCATTATATTATTTCATTAAAATAAATATTTACAATTTTTCACTGCAAATTTATCATCTCAAAATACATTTGGATAACTCTCCCTTTTGTAGCAATGGATAAACTTTTTTCATTCTTTTAATCTAAACTTATCTATAAACAAGATCATCTATCCATAGTAAATACAAACTTTCAATCCATAATAAAGTTGAATTTTTTTATAAATATATAAAATTCAAAATATATGGCCGTACAATAATAAAATTCTCATGCCCATAATTAAACATTTCCACACGTTCAATAAACAAAGCTCATCTATCACCAAGATTGCAACATAAACCATCCACATCGGCATTACGCCAACAAAAAGGTGTGTCTTCGAAGTTGGCACAATCACTGTTTTTGTTGCACGTAAAATTAGATGTATCAAGGCAATTAAATTTTACAACATTCACTGTTTTTTTGGCCTCTACAACCACCGAAGGATCTTGGACTGCAAACATGATGACAATTATTGCGATCAATGCCATAAACACTTCCAAGCTTCTCACTCCCGCCATTAAGAGATTATAATTTCTCTCGACTTCTCACTCCATAACTTCCCCATGGAATCAAAGAAGGCCTTCATCTGAGTTTCCATTGCACCAAACCTAGTGGGAAACCCAAACAATATCCCATCTGCGACAATCATCTCTTCAACAATTATGATAGGAATGGACTCATCCTTGGGAGCTTCCTTGTGAGAGGAGACCTAAGCTCAAGGTGGATGCTGGAAATCTCAGCTACGTAACCCAAGACTTCAAACACGAATTGGAGATAGCCAATGCCACACCCGGGTACTTAGAGAAAAATTGCAAATTGCCAGATGGGCAGGCCATAACCATCAATGATGGAAAATTGCAATGTGAAGGAGTCTTGTTCCAGCATTCTGTCATCAATAAGGAAGAACCCAAAAATTACCTAGACTGTACACGTTAGCATCGATGCTCCCTTGAAAGGCACTTGAAAAAAAATAAAAATGTGAAAGAAGGAGATATGGAGTTTTCAAAGGGCACGTCTGTTTGGATTTGAGTGCTCACCATCCATCGCAACAAGGAAAAATATTCCAACTAGTTCAATCCGAAATGGTTTGTCGAGGGCATGTGATTTTAGGAGTGATGCATGCCTATCCCACACATGTATGTTTTGTTCAAAGCCTGGGTGAATTTGGCTGACTTAGCTGCTCCATTGGGAACATTGGATTCGACATTGTTGGCAGTCAGATTGAGCTTATCCCAAGCCTCAATCCATGTTACCATGGCATCTGCTAGCTTCTGGAAATACATATCTACTTTCCCAAGACTTTCCTTTACCTGCTTTGACAATTCAATATAGCATTGTTGCACGGAGGCGCCCACATTCTATGATATTTAGTACAAATTTCTAGAAGTTACCAAAGGATGAGGATGTAGACACAAAATATTTTATGATCATAATGATTATTTTCTGAAGGACTCAAGTGGGTAAGGAATAGTTGCACTGTTAGGTTCATAAGAGATGGTTTCCAAGTCACAAAGAATGAAGATGATTTGGAAATCGATCTACTTCCATATTCAACAAACTCACTAGGATTTCAGGCTGTTTTTCTTGTGCATTTGAGTGGAGTTGCAACAAACTTACCCAAATAACCTATTTGCAGGCCCTCGAGAAAAAAAAAATGGTTGACTTATTTTTCTTGTTGCATTTATTTCTCACAAAAGATTTCTCTGTTGGTCAAACTCTCCCTATAGTTATCAAAAAGATAAATGAGTCGACCACCATTTTCGAATCTAAATTTTGTTTAACCGTAGAATTGTGATGCGAGTTTACATTCTTGAAGTTTAATGATTGTGATGTTTGTAAATCAAGATTGCTTTAGCATCGACGACTGCAATGCAATGCTTGCCAATTTTGACAGAGACCAAACGCTCCACAATGTTTTGATCCATATTCCCTTATTGTTTCAATGTGTAGGGTTAGTTTCTAGGCTACAGGATGAGGGCGAAGGATGGCATTGTTGCCACTCAACCAGAAATTCTGACCACCAATTGAGCTTGCAAAATAAGTTACTATAGGTCAACCCCCTAGACATTTGCAATTGGCACATTACCATGCATTCTATTCTAAACAACTTTAACTGCAACTATCCTTGTTGCATTAGCCGCTCTGTTAGCATAAAAAATAGCTTTATTTACTCTTTCATCAACTTGAGGAGTTTCAAATGCCTTTTATGTTGCTCTTGATTCTTATGCTGCATTCAATACTTTTGAATGGTTCACAACTATAGGGGATATTCGATGAGAATTTTGTGTACTAGGAGTCTCTAAAACACCATTTGTAATGATGACCATTGGAAAAATGGTAAACACCAAACCGATGCATTTTTTTATGAAAAATACTCTCCAACATAGGTATCACGATTTCAAAAGTGGTAGTATCTGAGGCCATCCTTGATGCCCCACTTAAACTCCCCAACATACCTACTACCATCTTCACAAGCGTGGACATTGTAGCCATGGCTCTGCGCATTAGACCACTCCCACGTATAGACATCTCCAGTGTAAAACCTATAAACCCCATAACCATGCCTAAGGCCTTTCCTATACTGCCCCCTGTAGCGACTTCCAGACCAAAAGTTAAAAAACAGAGACGCAAAAAACATGATACAATTTCAACATGAAATTCGTTTGGTAATTTTTTTTTGTTTATATATATATATATTAATTATTATTATTATTATTATATTTGTTTTATTGTATTATTCCTAAATTTAAATAAAAATAAAAATTAAAGCAATTCTAATTCTAATGAAGTTAAAGATTTTTTTTTTTTTAGAAAATGGATATCTCAAAAATTAAAACATCACGTTAGAAACATCTTACTTTCTGATCCTTGAGATTGCACAAAGTGCAGAGGAGAGCATACTTATTCTAAAACATAAACAAAAATTGAAAATAACATTGTTTTATTCGTCTTTCCTACCTACTCTACATTAATTGAAAGTTATAAATTATTTACGTGTAGTCAAATATCCAATGTAACCATTCACACAAGAATAATAAGAATACATTCATTGTCAATTTTGCGAAATGAAATCTAGAACATACAAAAATAAGAAAAATTAATTGTTGTAACTAGGAATTAACTAAATAAAAACAAAAACTTTGATCTAACCTAATTCTTACTTGAAACCATTGTTCAATAAGGTTTTCGTAGGTGTGATTTCCCTCCTTCATATCATGTTGTAACTCCTCTTCGTCTTCCTAGATCTCCTGCTCTAATAATTGTTCTCTGTCAGATGTGCAGGATTCTTGGAATGTTGATTCTTCGTTTGCCTCTGGAGGAGTAATTAAGCTTTTGGCTGCTGTCAAGATCTCATCTTCCAGGGAAGAGGATATCTCGACTTTTGCTAGGATTTGAGTGAGTTGTTCCAAGCTTACACTCATTGTTAAACGATCTTGCAGAAAAAAAGATTCCTATAGCACCAAAAACTGAAATCTAATTGAAAAAATTAAATAAAAGCACTCTTGTTGAAACAAATGAAAAACACTCTTGCTGAAATAGAAAACAATTACTCTTCACAGTTGTGGAAATCAAACACACTTTGCAGAAAATTAAACACTCTTTGCGAAAAAAAAACACACTTGCATGAAAGGAACAATCAAGGCTTTAGAGAAAACTCATTACAGTGGCCACGCAGGTTCTTACCTCTCGTCTTACAATTTATCCTCCACTAAGTTGTGTAATTTAAAAGACAACCTAGCTACCTATACCTCAATCCATTTAGCACCTCCCCGACAATGGCACCAAAATGTTGAGGGTAAATATTGTTGTTTAATAAGTGAACAATCATTAAATTATCAACCTGAGGAGTTTGTAAACTTATGAAGTTCATGCACAGTATATGCAAGATTGAGGCTAACTTAACCTAATATAATGTTTAAGCTATAACTGGAATTGAACTGTTAATCTAATGTGGGAATCCAAAACACACGACTTGGAATTGAATTGTTGAAACACATGACTGAAATGAAATTGTGTAAATGAAATTAACTTGGAAATGGAAAATTGCATAAAAGGAAAACAACATGCGAAGAGCAACAAGACAACATGTGTGAGCTCACACTAACAATAAATAAATGTCAATTACATCACAATAATCAAATGACAAAATCATGAAATCATGAAACTATTCAAAGAAATGACTAACTCCTATCAATTGTTTCTAATAATTTTCTAATCTAAATCTATTCTCCTTCTAATCCCATAATGACTAATTACTTTCTCATCCTAATGACTACCCCGTCATGAAGAGAGAGCACTCTCTTTTATACATGAGAGCTTTGAAAAGAAGCTAAGCATCTCATAATTACTGATCCACTTTTCTCTCAACCAATTTCCCATTATTACAAAATATTATCGCTTCAAATCCTCACACATATCTCTCATAAATATTGGATAAGATATGTTATCCATTCCCCATGATCTTATCCTTGAAATAAGATTGAATAATTATCTCCTCAAATCTTGAAATAGTGGAGGCAATATTAGAGAAGTCTTTTTGGATTAATCCTTCACATATTCCTACACATTACAAAGCTCACACATTTTTGAGATATATATGAAAGCATGTTGATTTTCTAATATTTAATCATAAATTCTCTTTTAATACTAAAATGAATAAAGTGGAAAATAATAAGGTGAAACCCAAATGTATTTATTAAAACAGTATAATGAAAGGTTAAATGAAGTGATAAAATGTGAGGAATGGCGAAAGGAAAAGAGGGTGAAAATGAAACATTTATGAGACCCAATAGTGCCCTTGAACTGTTTGTCCACAATCTGATCACTGGATGCATGTTGTATGCAGTCGGGGTTGAGATCTGTTGGTGTCAGTTGTTCTTCTATCTCTGAGGTGTCCAATAATGGTGGGAAATAAGGTCGAAGGAGATCCACGTTGAACACTAGGTGCAGGACAAGGAAAGGAGGAATGTTGAGATCAAAAGCATTATCACTCACAACCTTGGTGATGGTGTATGACCCATAATGGAGTGGGCAAAGTTTTTGATGGGGTCTAGTAAGGTGTTCTTTCTACAAATGAAACCAAACTTTTTCGCCCACCTAAAACTTATGTGGCACCCGGTGTTGATCATGGAGCTACTTGTACTTGTCATTGGACTTATGTAGGATGTCCTGAACCTATAGGAGGATGTGCTATATCTTCTCAATGTACTGGGTGGATTTTTCAACTTCAGTTGCAGCAGGAGATGAGTCGACCAAGGTGACCACAAGGGGTAGTGAAACATCTATGGGACCCAATGGTTGGAATCCCAACCCCACCTGAAAGGGGCTGTGGTGAGTTGAGCTATGAAAGGCTTGGTTGTAGGTATGCTGGACATAGGGAAGACTCTCATCCCATGTGCATTATACATGCACAAGATATGCATGATCATTGAATTTATGACCTCGGTTTGGCCATCTGTCTGGGGGTGGAAGGTCGTGGATTTGTTGAGCTTGTTATCCAGTAGTGACTAGAGGCTCAACGAGAATGTGCTGACAAATTGACTGTCTTGATCTGAGACAATGGTTTGTGGGATTCCAAAATATACCTAGACTCGTTCAAAGAAGAGCTTCACAGTGGCCTTTGTTGTGATGCTCTTCTTGTAGGTGACTAGAATTGCCATCTTAGAAAAGTGATCAACAACAAAAAAAACACAGTCATTTCCCTGGTTGGTGGACAGGAGGCTCAACATGTAGTCCATGGATATGGATTCACATGGCTTGTCGAGAGTAGGAAGAGGGGTGTACATACCCTCTTTCTTAGTGGTTGGTTTGGAAATAGTGCAGGCAATGCAAGACCTAATATACTTGACGACTTCTTGTCAAAGCTTCGGCCAATAGAAATTTTTTTGCAACATTTCCACGATCTTTTCAATGCCGAAGTGTCATGTCACCTGACTATAATTCGATTCCCAGATCATGTTTTCTCACTCGCTTGATGGAACGCAGATATGGCCTAAATGACACAACAACCGATCCTGAAGATGGAAATTACCGACAACTGTGTTTGTGCCCAACATTTGGTAGGTGGTTGCGAAGTCTGGGTCTGTCTCATAGAGTTGGGGCCATCCAGAGGTCTCATGGTCGCAAGAGTCTAGCATCGTGGTGAGTGCCATGATTGGAGGTCTTCTTAGGAAATCAATGATGCAATTGGTGCTTCCTATTTTATACTTGATGTTGAGGTGGAATTGCTGCAAGTATGTGGACTACTTCTAATGGAAGTGATTCTTCAATTTTCCTTGTGTTTACATGAACTGCAGTGGCTTATGATCGGTGTGGATGATTGTCTCCTTCCCAAGAATGTACTGTCTCCATTGGCGATAGGATTTCAAAATGGAGTACATTTATTTTTCGTAAGTAGGGTACTTACAGACAACATATGATAGTGTCTCACTATGATAGGCCGTGGGGTGGCCGTGCTGAGTGAGAATGGCACCCAAAACATAGTTTGAAGCATCTTTCTCAATCTTAAAGGGATTTTTTAGGTCCGTTAGTGAAAGTATTGGGGCTAAGCACAAGCGTTGCTTCAAATCATCGAATGTTTGTTGTTGGGACTGAACCCACATAAATTTTTCCTTACCACCACCCCTCGTTACTTGGTTGAGGGCCCATGCAATATGAGAGAATCCCAAAATGAACCTACGGTAGAAATTGACAAGGCCCAAGAATATTTGAAGCTCAATGAGTGTGTTTGGGGCTGGCCAGTCATGGATGACTTGGATCTTGGTTGGATCCACATGTACACCATGTTGATCAACAATGTAGCCTAGGTAATGGACCATGTCCATGCTGAAGGAGCATTTTTCCAAGTTGGTGTATAGCTTGTGCTACTGCAAGGTGTGCAGAACTTGTTGAATATGTTGCAAGTGTTCTACCCAAGTCTTGCAGTAAATGAGAATGTCATCCAGATACACCACTACAAAAGTTTTGTTGAATGGTGGTAGGATATCGTCCATCATCCTCATGAAAGTGGATGGAGCATTTGTCAAGCCAAATGGCATGGCCAACCATTCAAAAATACCTTTCTTTGACTTGAAGGTGATCTTCCATACATTTGTATGTTCTATCAGAACCTGGTGGTATCTAGACTTCAGATCAATCTTACTGAAGTATTTGTCCTCCATAAGCTGATCAAGGAGGTCATAAATTCGGGGAATTGGGTATCGGTTTCTAGCTATGATTTTATTCAGGGCTTGGTAATCAATGCAGAGTCTCCAGGTTCCATATTTCTTCTATACCAACACAATTGGTCTCATGCAAGGTGATGAGTTGGGACAGATGTGCCCCTCCTAGATTAGTTCTTGGATCTGCTACTTGATATCCTCATTCTCTAACAGAGAGCAACGATAGACTGGCCCATTGGGAAGCATTGCATTGGGGGTTAGATCGATGGGGTTCTTGACCTGATAGTGTAGAGGTACCATGGTAGGTGATGAGAAGATATATGAGTATGGTTTCATGACCTTATCCACTTGCATCTACTATGTGGAGAGGTCGGTCACGGAGACCCTTGATGTGGTTACAATATTTCGCTCATTCTGAGAGTGAATCAAGAAGAATACAAACTTCCCTATCTGAGAGATGACCTTCTTGCATTGCTTGGCAGAGATCAAGGAAATAACACTAGGTGGGTATGCCTCCAATATCCTGTACAATTTCTTATTCAAAGTAATAATAAAAATACGAGGCCTAGAATCATATACAACATGGCATTTCTATAAATATGGTTGGACCAAAAGAACATTACAA
Organism: Picea sitchensis; assembly: GCA_010110895.2. NCBI lineage: Eukaryota > Viridiplantae > Streptophyta > Pinopsida > Pinales > Pinaceae > Picea > Picea sitchensis. Next base: position 28,506 of record SNQJ01S0056215.1, read on the forward strand.
ACTTTGAGAGGGGAAACATCACAAAATACCTTGTCTTTGAAGGGCTTGATCCCATATGACAGATGACATTGTTGGTTGACGTGGATGTCGCTTCCTTGGCATAACCATCCGATGGTGTAGGTTTGTGGGTTCGACATTGTTGATAGGGTGAGTTGCTTGACAACATCTTATGATATTAGGTTCTTCTGGTTACTTCTATCAACTATGAAGTACAACAAGGTACCCTTCACCCACATCTATGAATGAAAAAGGCACTCGCCTTGCTCTAGCTTGTCTGGTTCACCAGGCCGGAGCTTGGTGGTAGAAGCTGTAGCATTGGGTTTTCATCAATGATCTGTCTCCCCCTTTATGGTTATGACTTAGAGTCGGAAATTGCATCTAATTTATAGGCTTTCACCTGAGCCACCAATGACTATTTTAAGCAATAATCATCAGTGTTATTCTAGGGGCTCTTATGAAAGTCACACCACTTCCTGTTATATTTATTAGTCTTTCTGGTGTCCTTCTTTGCTTGCATCCTGGACTAGTTGTCCCGAGGTGGTCAGTCTTTGCTCTGTCCTTTTTTCTGCGGGTTTGGGCTGTCCTTTCCTAGATTTTGTTGTGAGGGGTTTCCAGGCCCAAATTGCCGTGTCTTTTTTTTGAGCTTCTTCTCTATTTTGATGGCATATCTGTAGGCCGCGCCTAAGGATGAGATGTCCAGAAACTCCATTTCAGCCTAGATGTATCTATGCAAACTGCCACAATACTTGAGCACTATATGTCACTCAGAATATTTGATACCTAGATTGGTGTGCAAGGTATGGAATATATTTGTGAACTTGAGAACTACTTGGTCTCTTTCTTGCCACAGTGTGGTCCATTTTGTATACAGGTCGTCAAAACTTCCAACATGGTAGTATTGTTCCTTAATAACATCCCTAAAGGAATCCCATTTGATTGTGACTGTAAATAATGAGGGTTCCTTTGTTTCCTTATGCTCACAGAAATTTTTCCACCAATCTTTGACATGGGGAACGTATTTGAGGAGCACAAAAGTAATATTTTCTCTATTTGAGAAATTATGGACAGAGAAATACCCTTCTAACATATTCAACCATTTGTCTACAACATATTCATCTATCTGAACTTCAAATATAGGAATATAGAAGTTGATGTGTACCTTGATGGGGGCGGTGCCTTCGTTTGAGGAAAATGTGTTGCCTGTTGGTAGTCATCGAAGGATTTGCGCAAAACTATCCATCATCTCGTTCCTCTGTTGTGTGAGGGATTCCTTGAGAAAAATTTTGTAGGGATCTTTTTTCCTGTCGTATTTCTTTTCTCCTTCCATGAGAGGTCACTTGGGCATGCAAGATATTTTGTCCTCAAGAGAAACAAGCTCAATACCCAATGCTTTGTATCCTGACCTCGTTGGGGGCACGCATTAAGAATGACAAGGAGCATACCTCTCTGATAACACTGATCTAGATTTTATGAGAAGAACAAAATGAATACAGATTATTATCAAAATATGTTTAACACAGACTAACATATATATAGTAAAACTGGTTTCTATTCAATAAGGAAATAAGTTGAAACTGTAAAATGAAGTGGAAAACAAGCTTGCTAGAATGGTGGTGTCTTATCTCTGAGAAGAAATGTGGCAGCTATGTTCATTCACCAAAAGATGATTACAATGAGGCTCTCAAGGAATTTTTACAATAAACAGGAATTTTAAAAACCCTAGACAACCAAAAACCTAACCTTAGGAGATGAAGCGCCAAAATTCATGTGGGCCCCATTTGGGTAAGTTAGTACATCAACTTCCCAGGGTCGTAATTTTTGCATACGATCTTTGTTTTAGGTGCACGATATCCCATTGGAAAGGTCTATCTGAGGAATACACATTTTTGTTGTTGCAATCACTACACATGTTGATTGTGGCGAGCCCTAAATATGTTGTTTAGGGCCTCAAAATGGCCCCAGAAGTCAAGGACCCAAAAACTAGGAAAAAACTGTCGAACTGGAAAACTGCCAAAATGAACTAGTTGGAATAGGTGGGAGGCCACCAAAATCCATTTGGATCATTATCCTTACTCATGGTGACTCAAAAGTTTTAAGCCATGTGAAAACCAACCTTAAGAAGAAATTTGAAATGACAGACTTAGGTTTTTTGCACTATTTCCTTAGCCTCCAAGTTTTGCAAACCAATGAAGGATTTTTTCTTTCCCAGTCTATGTATGATTGTGACCTTCTTCTTCACTTCTACATTGAATATTGTAAAGCATACCCTTCTCCCTTCGAGTTTGGAATCAAAATTACTACCACCTGTACCTCTCTTGAAGTTGATGCCACTTGTACCATCAGTTAGTTGGTATCCTCTTATACTTGACTGATACTTGTCTTGATATTTCCTTTGTTTTTGGTCTTGTTTGTCGTATATGAAAACACCCCATGAAATCCATTGGAAAGAAACTAAAAGGATACTTCACTATGTCTAGGGTACATTTCAGTTCGGGATACATTACAGTTCAGGGGGGGAATCCTTTATTGGTTGGTTTCACTGATTTAGATTGGGCCAATGATCTTGATGATCGGAAGTCTACTGCAGGTTATGTTTCCAGCCTTGGTTCAGGACCTACCACCTGGGTTTGCAAGAAACAATAGGCTATTCCACTTTCTTGAACAAAAGTAGAGTATCGAGTAATGGTAAATGCAAGTCAAGAAGCCTTGTGGCTTTGACAGATCCTTTCTGAGTTTGGATTGTAGCAACAACATCCAACTAGTCTTTGGTGTGAAAATCAAAGTTCCATCAATCTTGCCAAATACCTAGTTCAACATCAGTGAAACAAACACATCAAGCTACACATTCACTTCATCAAAAAGCTCATTCATAATCGAGTTATTGAAGTGCTCTTTTTCCTACAAAAGATCAAGTTGCAGACATTTTCACAAAGTCTCTTACATAAGCGAAGTTTTTCAAAATTCGATCTATGTTAGGAGTTCAGGAAGTTGTCATCAAGGGGGGATAGGTGTTAATGCCTCCTTGCTTCCCCTATTGTGTGACTTTTGTAAATCCTTCAATCCTATCCTAAGTTGTTCTTAGGGGTGATGTTAGGATATTTATACACTTAGGAGTTAGTTAAGATCTAGTTGGTCTAATCTGTCGTTAGGTAAAAGTCTTTTTCTTAGTGTGTTTCTTTAGTATGCATTAGTATCCATTTGTAGTTAGGAAATCCGACAGTCACAATATGTTCCCGATATAGAGTTATCTGACGGTTCATATTCTCCTTGATCTTAACTGATACATAAATATGTGGTTTAACACCCAATTGGTCCATGATCTCTATTTAAAGAGCATGGAGGGTCATTTTATGATAATTGATTGTGAGAAACTCTCTTGTAAAATCTATTTGTAATATTTTTCTTTTGCATTAATAAACTGATCCAAATGGCTACATTGGATGGGGCCATGCATGTTTCCCCATCAGGGTTTTACCACGTCAAAACATCAATGTGTTGATATTTGATCTGGTTGTGTGAGTGGTTATTGAAGGTATTTGTCCTATGTTGGTATACCCATATTGGCGAACAAACTCCACATGAGGTATGGTTTGGTAAGAAATATTCCCTCTCACATCTCAAAGTTTTTGGTTGTGATGCATTTGTGCATTCTCCCAAAGAAAGGAGGAACACGCTCGACAATAAATAATTCAGGTGTATTTTCATCGACTACAAGGATGGAATGAAATGATATAATCTATGGGATCCAATGTTAATAAATACGATGTATAGACGAGATGTGATATGGAATTCGAAGGAACTTCTAGGATTGAATGTAGTGTATATAGGGGGAATAATATGAGGCACCTAGGGAGGTACCCAAAGGAAATAATAGTAGATAAGTATTGTTATGTATAAAGGCCACTTTTAATGAATAAGGCCTAGTGTGAATTCAATAATGCAGGAGGACTTACTAGAAGGTTTAGCTTCTAGAAGGTTCCTTCTCTAGAATTTTATTAGGTGGTATTATATAAGGAAGGGATGAGAAATGTAATGAGGAGAGTGAAGTATAGTGTTATTGTAACAATAAAGTATTTATTGAGGAGTGCATTCCTTCCATAATGAATAATATATGGTGTTACCCTACCTCAAGGGTTTTATCTATTTCTTGTGTTGAGAATTTTATGTGGTTGATATGAGATATATTTATGAATTTATATTTTTACATTTATCGTGGAACATAACAAGTGGTATCAAAGTTCTTTCTTCGGCCAAAGAAGAAGAAGGTTTTGGATTCTTTTTGCAGATGTTTTCTATGGAAAAAGGGGGTGACACACTTCAAAATCAATTGCAAAATTTTTTGAGTAGAATTTGCAATTTGAATTCCTTAAAAAAAAATACCCAATTTTAAAAACAAAATCGGTTGAAACGAAGGATGGGAAGTGAAGTTATCAACATTTTAAAATAAACAATTTTTCATGGTTTTTTCCGGAAAAGCCGCACAATTTGCAAAGTAATTATTTTTATAAAACCCTAGTTTTTGGTTGAAGATTTATTCCAAGCAAGATGTATTTTAATGGAAAATATGATGGTCCTAGTATTGAATAATATATAAAGTCCCTCAAGTTAGTATGGAAAGAGAAGTGGAAATTTATATACACTGTGAGTTCCAAGAAGATGCTCACGTATGGTGGTGATCATTCGACTATTTTGAGTGGATGTCACTTTCTGAGGAAACACTTGAAAAAATACTTTTAGACCAATGGTCTCATGCCAAGAGTAAATATAAAGAAAAAACCAAGGGTTTATTTTCATGTGGCGACTCTATATTATAGGTTCATGGATGCATTCAACAAGAGAGGGTTATTGTTTCTGAGAGGGTTATTGTTTCTATTAACCCTAGTTGCATGCATAATTTTATCAATGTGAATTTGGATAAAAGGTTGAAAGTACCTGCAAAGAATATTCAAAGAACACAAGTTGATGGTAACAATATTCTAGTCTGTAAATACTTGAAGATCACCATGGATAAATATGTATTGAATTTTTTATTTTTGTTCCATAGATATGAATGATGTGGATGTTATTCTTGGATATCCTTGGAAGGCCACAATTAGTACAATGAGTATTAATGTGGAAAAGAAGTTTTTGAAACTTTCGTACAAGAAAAAGAAAATTACATTGCAGGATGTCTCTCTTATTAAGAAAGAAGGGCCCTTGGGAGAAAGCAAGCAATTTCTTGCAGAATCCAAACTTGAATCAAAAGAAGAGTCTATAGAAGACATTGTAGAAAGGCATCATGAAGGGCATAAAAAAAAAAAGAGCTAAGGAAACACATGTTCAAAAGTCCAAGCAATCACAACCTATAAATAAGGTTGATTTATATCACCATCCACACCATATAGAGAAATAAAATTCCTCCAGGCAGGGGCATGAACATCGACACACTGATTATGGATTAGCATGGCAACAAAAAGGAAAAAATCAAGAGGTGCAAGGATAAATACTAGCATTGCAGGACGATATCGAGATAGAGAAACAATCCTATGGCACCAAAGGAACGATAAGGATCAATATCAGGGTGTCACAATAGCATTTGGACATCATGTTAATCTTCCATTATGATGGATGGATTCATGTACTTGGTACAATTTGGCTACATTTCTTAGCCAGTCATATTGTATGGTTTCTTCCCAACAGAACATGTGAAGGGGAATGAAATGTAGGGTAGCTAGGGAGGGGGGAAGGGCCCATAGTGATAATAGTGGAGTTCATTCAATGTAAGGTGGACTGGGACCACTATATTATTAAATAAGGCCTAGTATGGTAGTTAGATATATTAGTGTGAACATAATAAATGTGAGAAGGATTTCTAGAAGGTTCCTTCTCTAGAATGTTCTTAGGTGGTATTATATAAGGAAGGGATGAACAATGTAATGAGGAGAGTGAAGTATATTTTTATTGTTACAAGCAAGTATTTCGTGAGGAGTGCATTCCTTCCATAAGGAATAATATATGGTGTTTACCCTACCTCAAGGGTTTTATCTATTTCTTGTGTTGAGTATTGTATGTGGATGATTTGATTTATATTTATGAATTTATATTTTTATATGTATTGTGGAACATAGCATTGACGGAGCTCAAAGAGAGAAACAACCAAAGAAACTGGTGGTTGAGCTAAAGAACGACGAATTCAATTCAAATGAGTTGACTGAGTCAGATGAAGAGGTGGAATAGTTGTCTTCTGTTATAAGGAGGTATGAACGAGTAAGAAAACCAGCTGGAAGGTATAGTCCACCTTATTTGCATTCTACATTTGTATTATTTGTCACTGACTATGAGATCAAGTTGGTTAGGGAGGCATTTGATTTGATAGAGAGTAAAATCTAGAAGGACACCATGTTTGAAGAAATGGAATCCTTGCACAAAAATGAGACATGGTATTTGGTCAAATTATCTGATGGAGGAAAATCCATCGGTAGCAGGTGGGTATTCAAGAATAAGTTGAACACAACAAGTCAAGTCAATAATATCAAAGCTTGACTGATAGCGAAAGGGTATTCCTAAGTCGAAGGAGTCAACTTTCGTGATATTTTTTCCCCTGTTGAAAAATTAACTTTCGTTAGAGTACTAATGTATCTGACTACAAAATTTGGTCTTGATATAGAGAAAATGGATGTGAATACAATGTTCCTACACGGGGAACAAAATCATGCTGAGATGCACATCTAAAAGCTTTCTCTATCCATATTTGAATAGGGATGTGATATATTGATGATGGTTCATCCTTGCTCCAAGCAAGGATTTAATAATGCAACCCTTTCATCTTGTAAGATTGATCCATACACTTCAAAAAATTACCATCTTGACTTTCATGTGAAGTGTCACTCCCCAAGGCTTGGGAAAAAATCATAAGAAATCTAAATAATACCTCATGGTCACCCAAGAAGGAATCAAATGAAAAATGGGACACAAGTGAATCTCATATATAAATCCTTTAAATCTATGGTGATGTGTCCCAAAGTGTATAACCATTTTTCATTGATAGCTACATCACAACCACCCATTTCAATAGAACACATGTGAGACTTGGGATGATATTCTCCTATTTGAAACTTCACATTTTCATATCAACCTCCACATTTCATCATACCACCATTGGCTATAAAAATTTGAAAATTATGTATCGCATGGAAAAAATAATGGGTTTCTGTGGCCACTCTCCTATGAATAACATTGTATATGTTTCCACTCAATCAATAAAAAAAATCACCTTGTGGTTATTTATGTAACCAAATAAATTCAGAGTTTGGCGTGGATAAAATTTAGATAAAGCATGGAGAGAAATTTGGGATTCCTCACAAGGATCTTTTAAGGTTGTTTCTTGTTGAGGATGAGTGGTTTTTTCTTCAAAATATGACTTGGGGGTGTATTTTGGATGGCCTTGGGACATTTATCTATTTGAAATGATTTATTATCTTTACATTTGTGCCATTTGAAATACCGCTCATCACAATTAAAATAGAGTTTGAGGTGTTAGCATTTTTCCATCACTTTTGGTGACAACTTTTGGTTCTCAAGGGTTGAGAGGTGGAGGAGTTAATGGTGGTTGTCAAAGGGGGGCGAGTGCAAGAAGTGAATGAGGGTCTTTATGTTTATGCATTGATCACCATTTCGACTTACTTAGCTCACTCATAGGCTTCTAACCAATTAATTGGGCGTTGCATTATGACTTGTGCTCTAATTTCCTCCTTTATGCAATTGATAAAACATTCTTTTAAAAAAGAATTAGACATGCCTTCTATGCAAATTTTCAATGGCTCAAAGGCTACTAAGAAGTCTACAACTAAGCCTATTTGATGTAATTTGTCTAGTCATCCCAAATAGTGAGTGTCTCGTTCAAAACGAGCATAGATGAACTTAACAAATTGGCTCCGGGAAATGTATTTTCCCTAAGATTTCTTATGCAATCACTACCATTGCTAATCCTCTGAACCAAATACAATATCCCCACTTTGAGTCCCATGAGGTCATCAATAATCCAATTTAGAGAGAAATAGTGTTCAATTTGGCTAACCCAACCAAATAGATTAGAGCCATCAAACTTGTTCATGTCTACTTCATAAAAGTGGTGCCATGAATTGTGATAATGAAAGGGTGACCAACCGGGTGACCCTAACATGTTTATGGGCTACTTTGTTAAGCCTCCCCAATAATGGTGAGTTTTCAACTTGAGAGTACCTCACATTCTATACATTGTTTACCATGTGAGACATGAGTTTTTTTGCCCCTTATTGTTATAGGGGTGCTTGTAGCTACAATATCATATCAATATTCTGATCATTGTGTAGCTTCTTTAGCCTTGGATATTGTTACCTCTTTGAACTAGAGGGAATTGCAAGAGGACTGCATGTGCTCATCGACCAATGGGAGGTACTTTGAGCTTCCACCTCTATGATATCTACCAATTTGGATATGGTGGGATGTAAGAGTCCCTAAGTTTTCTCTATGTTTAGATTTGAACCCATAAATTTGCTACCAAGGAGTGCTTGTAGAAGGAGTTAGATTTAGACTCAATCATCCAAGGTCCATGATTCTACCCTCGAATTTAGATATTTAGTCTATGAGTTTCTTTTTAACCTCTATGATCTCTACATACACCTAGTCTTTGGATTTATTGGACCCCTTTAAGCTTGAAATCTCTATGCTTAGTTTCTGCTTGCCTTTCTCACCCTAAAGTTTGAGATTTTTTTGCTCCAAATTTGAATGGGTTTATTACAAGAGGAGTTCCCCCTCCCATATTCATCTTGTTGCTATAGGGACAAGTGATTTTTAGGTGGCCATGTGAGCAACAATGGGTGTAGTGATAGGGCACATTCATATTGTCAAGGGTTTGCAATGGTTTTTTATCATTATAACATCTAGTCAACCTTATGAGATATCTATTTCCACACATATGATAGCTATAGAGGCATTTTTTCACTTTTCTTTGGATTTGTTTTGAGATGGGTCCCCAAGCTATTCCTTGTAATCTTGAAGATTTGTAGCCCCCATAACTCAATTGGAAGACATGGAATTTTGACCTAAAGTGCCATCATGCAGATGTGCTCACAATCAGATTGATTTTGACATGCCACTTGAAGATGGTTAAAGCCATGTTTTCCTAGAACCATGGAGCTCCTAGAAGAATCCTCTATTAGTTCTCAACTAAGTTGAAGAAAAATGTGTTATAACCTTAGGCCCCCATGTGAACAGTGAAAGTATATCCCAAGGTGTGGTCCTATGTTCTTTTAGTCCATTTTAGAATCACGGGTTCTTGGTATGTCCGAGCATGAAAATTCCCAATGAACTATTATTTTGTATAAAAGATCACACTANGACACCCATGATTCCTTTTTCAAATTTGTTTCTCTAACTTGTGTGCAAGATGGTCAATATGCAAGGTGAAAGGGGTATTATTAAGTGGGTTCTTTGGATGAGGAACAAACTGAGCATTTTGGGGAGGTTCAAATAGTAAGGTAAGAGGACCAGTTTGCGAGCTACAAGGAATGTTATATTGACCAATTGTAGTGGATCCTCCTTTGTCTTAAATGGGAATGTAAGAACTATTCAAAATGGAGAAAAACTCTATGTCAAGCCAATTGGATTATGACCCCGCCTAGTTTTCTTTCTCAATACTATTTGGATGTGGGAGAGTTGTGAAGTATAAAGAGGGATAATGGGTTGTGTGGCATGAGGCTATGGGTTTCACATGTTTTCCTTAGCATCTTCCTCAAGCATGCCATCATTTCCTAAAGTATGGTGATGGGTTTACTTACCTCAACGGCAAATTAAAAATGTTAGGACCTCCAATTTTCATA
>SNQJ01S0056215.1:45149-69635 GCA_010110895.2 Picea sitchensis
GTCTCCTTGGTATATATAGGAGACTAGGAGGTATAATTACAACTAATGGCCTAAAGCCGACATAAATAAAATAACATTACTAATCTAATATGTCCCAATTAAGGGGTAATGAGCCAATATTAGGGCTTAACAAGAACTTTTCAAGTGGTTGATTTTCGCAGATTGAGAAAGTCTAGAGATGAGATGTTGGAACAAGGGTCCACTTTTTTGGTTTGTTTTTATGTATTTGTCGCATGCACATATTCTTTTTAGGTTTTTCAGGAAAAACCCCGAGCTTAGTATTTGTTCTTTCTCATGCTCTTAAATCAATGAGAATGTAAACGAGTATACTTTTACCACTTTTTCAGACTCGTAAAGGTTATAAGAAAAAGGAACCCCCTGGAGTTCCCTTTAAGCTCTTTTCAGACTCTCTAAACATGAAAAAATGGTCGAGCAACCTTGTTCTTTTCACGCTCATAAATGTATTTGAAGAAAAAATATGATGACCTGTAGGTTATCACTTTTTCAGTCTCGTTAGATTAATTTACGAAAAAGGACCTATTAGAGTTATCTTTAAGTGTTTTTCAGACTCTCTAAAATTGAAAACCCCCTGAGTTTTCTTTCCTTGGACTCATTAAATAAGCATTGAAATACCCATATGGGACCAAACAACTCTTTCTTAGGGTTCGTTAAACATACTCCGAGGGACTCGTCTGAAGGATGAGCTTATATCTATAATCATATGTTATCATCCTCAAGCTTGTGTAAAAATAAAGAGGTACTTGCCAGAAATGGTGGGGGAAAATTGGGAAAGAAATGTGTCTCTGTATTCGTGTAAGTGGCAGTAATAGTCACTCTTGAACATGACACCCCCTTCATCATTGTGTTCGGGTTGGGAAATCCATTCGTCTCTCGTTTGAACATCCACAAGTTCATATGTTGGGTCCTCCTTGAGTCAATGTTGTCGAGACCATTGTCATGTCATTCATATGTTCAAGAGAAATCCAACTGAAACAAGCCCTCTATCAAGTCGGCCATCTGCAGTCATAAGTTTTCTACCATGTTGGCTTTCCCTAAGTTAGTTATGAATCATTTCATACTCTGATCTACTTCAATTATGTTACTTATTTCATGTCATTGATGGGGGATACATAAAGGCCCTCCTATGATGATTATTTTCCTATCGGCCTCAACACATTATCCGGGAACAAGACTTAGAAATCATTTAGTACCTTAGAACTTGCATGCCTCAATGGCAGGTTACTTCGCTTCCAACAATGGGTTCACATCATTGACCCCTGATTGGGAGATTCCATCGAGTTTTCAACTTCAACTCATTTATTCACATTTGTTGGATTGTACTAGGGTAACTTGGGAGTCATTGACATCAATGGTGATTTCCCTCACACTTGTTAATGGTTTTAATTATTGACTGGTAATCAAGTGGTTTCTACTATGTTCGAATTTGACACCTTTAATCACATGGTTAGATTCGTAGTTAAGGACAATGGAAATGAATACCCTGGATCTCATCATTCTGATCCAGGTTTTGACGGAGTATTCATGAATTAGTACTGACACATAGATCCATTGTGTATGTCTTGTGGCTATGTCCAAATTTTGAATTCTTTAGAGCATGGATCCATAGTGTATATTTAGTGTCCATGACTCACTTGACATTTAAGGACATTTTTAATCTGAGTATGGGAATGCCTACCTCAAACAATGGTATATTATTATGTGGATGCTTGATTATTTGCAGGGTCCTAATTGATGTCCTCCTTGTTCGACACACACATTCTACAAAGTATTTCAGTTGTCATGAGTTCCAGCTTTATACTTTGGGGGGAATTCTATTACACATTATTTTGGTCACCCCAGTGATCCACTGACAACATGTGCTCATGTTCCCTAAAAAGATAAAAGAGTCTTTCTCCATGAGAAAAGTGATTTTCTTTCCTTTCTCAAAAACCATATCAGGGAAGGTCGTCACACCCTGCAAAATGCATGGGGTGTGACGATGCCTGATCATCACATCCTTCCCTAGAGTTGGACTGTGACATCTCTGCAGGCTGCCATATGTATTGGGTGCGACAATTCTAAAATCTAAGGAAAAGTCAAATTTCACGAATGTTTTAGAAGGGGATCTTCTAGAAGGTGAGGTGGTCTCCGAACAGTTTGGATCTTACTCTCTTCTCTGATTTGGTGGGATAATACTAATCCCCTCACCCATCCTTATTTCACCCTATATAAAGGAGGATGTCTCATGGAAAAGGCTAAGGTTGAATAGGCTAAGATTTGTATGGAGAGTTTTACTTCATATTATTCTTGAGAGATTTGCTTTAGTTCTACAAGTTACATGGTGGATATTCTTCATTCAAATGCTTTGAAGCAAAGGTGTGTGTGTTAGAGCAAAGGGCCATGGAAAGGGGACCTTACAACATCAAGGATTTGGTTGTATTCTCCACTTTCTATTTAATATGATACAACAATATGTTTCTTTCCCATAAAATCATTCTTGTTTTATTGTATGATTCCTTGATCACATACATATAAGGTTCATGTTGAGTATACTTTATTGCTTTCACTTTGTTGGCTTGTGTTCCTTTGTAGGTTCAATATTGCATGAGCATTGGAACGGAGAGAGGATGACAATGGAAAGAGGAAACAACATTTAAAAGGTATGTTGTCTATCTCTTGTTAGCTAGTAAACTCAATAGTTAAAGCCTAGGGAAAGTCTTCAGGGATAATTTTAGGGGCTAAATTTCGCTCATGGGCTAATTTTTGAAGGTTTTTCCCCAAAAAAGATTCGTTATTATAAAAATGGTTCGCCCAAATTCTATAGGATAAAATTATTTTTCCTTAAAAATCGCTAAAAATTTATACAAACTATATAAAATCCTTAGAAATTTGAATATTTTTACAAAAATATCACCCAACATTTTATAGTTGGCATATGAAGAATTAGTAATATTTGCCAAGGTTTCTACATTTTAAAATAAATTTCCATCCTTAAAATCATCCCTGAAAGTCTTATATTCTATTATGTTTTGTTCTAGTTCCGGGTGGAACTAGGGAGATCTATTTGTGTTTGCACTTACCGATTAGTCCAACAACATAAGCAACCGAAGTAGAAAACCCTGTTCAGTAGGAGGAAGTGGTGGACGTGTATTCCATTCCTTCCCCAGTGATAGTGTCGGTTATCTCGATGATTGTGGAGGAGAAAGAGAAAAAAATTCAAGTGACAGAGGAAATGAAGGTTGACCCACAGAACCCTACCACGGAGAAGAACCCTCCCATAGAGTAGAATCCTACACAACAAAATTTTTTAGGAGAATCTTAGCAGACGAATGAGGAAGAAGACGATCCAACAAAATCATATGAGCGCATAGGATAAGCCAAAGTCACGCAACAACTTGCCATAGATCTAGTACAATAGTTAGAGGAACAAATATAGGTGGAGGATGTTACAGGCCAACAAAACACAGACGTAGAAGAAGATGAGGAGGAAAACCCAAAAGCAGGAATATTGAAAACAACAGAGAAGAAAAAGGGGAAACAAATAGTACAAATATCACCATGCAAGTAGAATGAATTAACATTGTCACTGCCCCAAATATCAAAAGGAGTCAAGGTAGTTGGTGACATGTTAGGGTGTGTGAACAAACTGAAGTATTCAGATCATGATGTGGCAGACATAGGGAAATTCCCTGAGTTTGTGTAGTGAGTGTATATGGAAAGCAGAGGAGTGGTTCCATTAGGGATCCCATTTTGGAGCCAAAGAAGTGGATTGCGTGACTTTTTAACACAGGGATCATGAACCTACTAGAGATTCCCCACTTTGGGAGGGGAAAAGATGTAAATTCCTATGTGAAACAACTATTGGACTTTGTGCATGGAGGTATTTTATGGATATACAGGACAATATCAATAGATATGGATTTCATTGTAGAGATCATAGGTTTCCCGACATATGGAGAAAAACTAGAGCATTATTTGGATGACAAGACAAAGGAGAAAGATTTAGCAGGGGAGATGAAGAAGAAATATGGCACTGAGAGAGGGTCCCGGGAGATAATTATCAATAGAATCAGTGAACCAACAATGAGGTTGGCAATGAATTTGATGGCTTGTTAACTTTTGAGGAAGTGTCGCAAGGAGGAAGCACCTGCAGGAGTAATAGAAGCAGCCACACAATGTGCGAAGGGGAGTCTACTTAATTGGGATCCATATCTATTGAATTTATTTTTGGAGGACTGCAAGGATGCGCGTGATTTTGGAATAGAGTTTCATTATTCATGGTTGATTATCTTGATAGCATTAGCTGGTTGGGGAGAACCGAAATACAACGCATTCTACCAAAGGATAGGAAAATGTCGTGCAACAAAGTATACAACTTTATGACATACTTCGGATGAAAAAAAAAAGGAAATCAAATGCCATCGTTTTTTCCATGTCGTTTGATTAAATACAGGAGAATTTGGCTAATACTTGGAGAATACCACCAGAAGTAGTGAGGGAAAACCAAGTAATAACAAACTTTCAAGCTACAAGGCATAATATATGGATTCAAGCTAAGAGGGATCCAAAGAAGGAATTGTTACAACTGAGGCACAATGTAACAAGTTAAGAAGTGCAATGGGCCATGAAGGATTGGTCTGTTGAATGGAAGCTACCAATGATTTCAAAGAAGGTACCAAAAGGTCAGCAACAAGCAGAAGATGGCCCTTCACAGAAGTAAAATAGTCTAGCAACGAATAGAAGAAAGACAATAGAACACGTGAAGGAAATAAGGGGAAGCACCATAGTAAGAAAGCCAAGGTAGAATAACCTTATCCACAAGCCTTCAGCATGGGAGAAGGAGTTTACAGTGGAAACAAATGGAGGAGCACATAAGGATACAAATGTTCCTATGCAGGAGGAACTAAGAGGAGGAGATCTCCCTGATATAAAAATAACAGTGAAAATCATACAAACAGATACTTTAACACTGAAGAGGACAATGTTGCATACAAGAGGACAGTCCAAGAAGATGAAGGCGCATAAGGGTGTCCCTAAATTTACAATCACGGAAGATGATGCAGAGTTAGTCATAGAGAGAGTACATGATCACGTAGCATAAGCGTGGGATGATGCAGAGAAGCAAAGAGAGGAGATAGTCAAGAAATTGACAGAAGTTAAAGATGCACTGGAGCAATTAAAACTCACTACAACACAACAACAACAAACTTCTTAGGAGAGAGCAGTCCCAGTGCAGGAGACAATACAAATTACAACGATGAGGAATGACAATTTTTGTATCACGCAGGAGTTAGACACAAAAGAAGGAGTAAACATTGCAGTGTAGGAACTCAAGCGGAGGGAGAAAGTGATGAGCATATCAAACAAGTTAAAGAGTGCACATGAATTGAAGAATCTGCAGGTAGAGTTGAAGACCATACAGGAAGAAAATCAGTCAAGGTAAGTGCAGTTGGAGGCATTACAAGAAGGCATAAAACAAATGTTGACAGATATTGACACAACAAAAGGACAGATTGAGCAAGTTGGATTGGAATGTGAAGAACTGTTGAAGGAGCATATTACTGCGTAGATTGTGGAGACTGTAGCAGAAAAGAGCACACAAGTGAAGTCTCAAGTTGAACATATTCCAGGCAGATTCCAGGAGCTGGAAAAGTCAGTGCAAGATGCACACACTACCTGAGTGGCTCAGGATGAGCCATAGGTGAGTGTCAGGGACTTGTTAGCATAGGCCATTTTGGGTAAAAGCACAGTAATCAAGGAAGATATTTAGAAAAAGGATCATAAAAGGAGTGCGCGCCGGAAAACAGGGAAAAGCAACGTTAGAAAGCAGGAAATTCGAAGGCAGAAAGAAGGACATGGATCGACAAGGAAAATGGTTAGATTGTGGACTAGTCGCGCGTATGAAGTTAGAATGTGGACAACCTTAATCCACCTAGGTTTAGTGGCTTAGGGTTTTGGTCAATGATTTTAATGGGTTTTTAACCCACTTTTGTAGTATAAATATGTATTGTAAGATCTAAGGAGATCAAGTTTTTAGTGAGTTGAGAGTTGCTAGTTAGAATTGTGCATCTCATATGCACTTCTTATGTAATGCACGCAATGCAATAATATGATGAAAAATAATAAAAGAGCGAAGAATGCCAAATCTTTGTGGATGTAGCCCAGGTGGGTGAACCACAAGAAAACCTTGTGTTTCTGTGTGGAATGTGTGATTTATTTCATGCAGTTACTTAGTTATGATGAATGAATGAATCTGGTAGAAGTAAAATGCAACGTGCACTATAATAGTCATGATATTTTATGCAGAATGAGCTTTAATGAATGAGCATGGTTATATAATGGTAGATTTGTTGTATGTTGAGGTAGAAATCATGTCTGACATCCCCACAACAGCCTCTCTTCCACATTTGCAAACATCTGGGTCTTGTAGTCACCCATAAAGCCATCTCTAATGAGAATTCATTGTGCACTCTGTGCGTAGTGTTTCCTTTTGGTCTCCAGAAGGGTCGATGGTTTGCAGGGTTTTGTTGGAAACCTAAAGTAGAATCCAGGTCAGCCCATCCAACACTTTTATAATTGTTCGTAGGTTGATAACCATCATAGTAAGTTGATGCCACATTTGTGATATCAAAAGTTGAGCCAAAACTTTAAAGGTTGCAGAAAAATCATGGTAATTAAGAAAAGTGTTAGTAATAAATACACCCAACTATTCTTAGTAAATCGACCTAGCAATTCATAGTAAATGCACCTAACATCAAAGAATTAATAAAACATGTATGAAACAACCATGATTTAATCCAAGTGATTACACATGAATTATTTAAATTTTTTATTTATAAATTAATTTTTAATTTGAGAAATAATACAAAATATTTAGCCCACACCCTACTAAATTATATTACATTACCATGCCTAAACCTATACATTAAAAATCAAAAATCAATGCACTTTGAAATGATACCGATTACTAAAGTAGGTGAGTAATGAAGTGTTTTATAGTTTAGAAGATATATATATAACAAAACATTAAAAATTAAAAATCGATGTAGTTTGAAATCATACCGATTACTAAAGTAGGTGAGTAATGAAGTGTTTTATAGTTTTGAAGAGGTTGGTGTAAAGTTAGGGGGATCGTTGTAATGTTTACCCAAATATTTTATTAAATACATAACTAGGAACCTTAAATGTGAGTCCAAACCTCGCCAAAGAGGAACTAAAAATATTTGATCAATGGAGTGTTTTATAGTTTTGAAGAGTTAGTGTAAAGTTGGGATCGTTGTAATGTCTATCCAAATGTTTTATTAAATATATGACTACCTATGTCGTCAAAGTCCCTTTCTTCAATNCCAAAGAGGAACTAAAAATATTTGATCAATGGAGTGTTTTATAGTTTTGAAGAGTTAGTGTAAAGTTGGGATCGTTGTAATGTCTATCCAAATGTTTTATTAAATATATGACTACCTATGTCGTCAAAGTCCCTTTCTTCAATCTGAAGGGTGGCCACAATTGCATGTTAGGTCCCACAATTCAAGCAGAAAATCTGCGAATGTTGGAAACTTGTCATATGATCGAAACATTGCCAAGGAATTTGTTGCATAAAATTTGCGTGCATACCATTAAATTGGGAGAAGTAACCCAAAAATTGGAGCACAATATTTGGGAGAAGTAACCCAAAAATTGGAGCACAATATTTATATTGTAAAAATACATTTTATAGACTTTTAGATGCAACGTGCAAGTTATGTAAGTGTTATAGTAACTTAAGATATACCTAATATGTTGTTGGGCCACTTGCACTCTCTACTTCTAGAGTCTTGAGCTCATTAACTCCCTAGAATCGTGAGCCGTGATTCTTGAGCTCAACCAAAATTCTATTTAAATCTCGCTCTCTCCAACTTTTCCTCTACGATGCAAATTCTACAATATTCCATAGAGCTTCTCCTCCCTTCTATTATGCAAATCAATTTAGTTGGTTAGTTGGTGAATAAATCTTGGTTCTTCGTTTTTTTAATTGTTATAATTACAATTTTGAATTATTCAATTATATTTGATGAATGTATCTTTAAAGGTTTTTCGTTGTTATAATAATAAATTTGAATTATTTAATTATATTTTATGAGTGTGTCTCTAAATTATAGTAAAAAATGTATAAAAAGAATTAGTAATTTTAATTTTTTATATATTTCATTGGTTTGTAATAATAGAATAAATTTTCAAACTTGGTGATAAATAATTATAAGTATACATTCAATGAGATATACAATATGTATATGTATTGTTACAACATTAATCAAAGTCATTGTTGTAACATTCATGAAAGTATTTATAAATGACTAGGTATTAAAGTAAATATTTTTCTTAGAATAAGAGGATTATAAATAAAACAACTTGTTTTCACATGGTATGGTATAATGAACTAATTGGATATGATTTATCTTCATCTTTTTTACATAACATTATTAAGTTTTATATAATATATTGTTGAAAATTACAATTAATTGAAAAGTATTTATAGTTATAAAAAATTAATTTAAATATTTTATTTTTTGAATTATTTTGGGGTACATTTTTTATACCGATTTTACTATAAATCTTATCAAAAACTAAATTAAAAATTATTTTCATTTTATAAATAATATTGTTAAAAATAAGAATAAATATTAAATTTAATAAAAAAATATTATAATATTAAATACATATATTTATTTATCCCATGCTTACATAGACATTTTACATAGAGATTGTAGATTAGGATGTCTAGAGATTTTAAAATGCATGGGGTGTGACAATGCCTGATCGTGGCATCCTTCCCTAGAGCCGGACTGTGATGTCTCTGCAGGCTGCCATATGTATCGGGTGCGACAATGCTAAAAGCTAAGGAAAAGTCAAATTTCATGAATGTTCTAGAAGGGGATCTTCTAGAAGGTGAGGTGGCCTCCGAATGGTTTGGATCTTACTCTCTTCTCTGATTTGGTGGGATCATACTAATCCCCTCACCCATCCTTATTTCACCCTATATAAAGGAGGATCTCTCATGGAAAAGGCTAAGGTTGAATAGGCTAAGATTTGTATGGAGAGTTTTACTTCAGATTATTCTTGAGAGATTTGCTTTAGTTCTACAAGTTACATGGTGGATCTTCTTCATTCAAATGCTTTGAAGAAAAGGTGTGTGTGTTAGAGAAAAGGGCCATGGAAAGGGGACCTTGCAACATCAAGGCTTTAGTTGTATTCTCCACTTTCTATTTAATATGATACAACAATATGTTTCTTTCCCATAAAATCATCCTTGTTTTATTGTATGATTCCTTGATCACATACATATAAGGTTCATGTTGAGTATACTTTATTGCTTTCACTTTGTTGGCTTGTGTTCCTTTGCAGGTTCAATATTGCATGAGCATTGGAATAGAGCGAGGATGGCAATGGAAAGAGGAAACGACATTTAAAAGTTATGTTGTCTATCCCTTGTTAGCTAGTAAACTCAATAGTTAAAGCCTAGGGAAAGTCTTATATTCTATTATGTTTTGTTCTAGTTCCGGGTGGAACTAGGGAGATCTGTTTGTGTCTGCACTTACCGATTAGTCCAACAACATAAGCAACCAAAGTAGAAAACTCTATTTAGCAGGAGGAAGTGGTGGACATGGATTCCATTCCTTTCCCAGTGATAGTGTCAGTTATCTCGACGATTGTGGAAGAGAAAGAGCAACAAATTCAAGTGACTGAGAAAATGAAGGTCAACCCACAAAACCCTACCATGGAGAAGAACCATCCCATAGAGTAGAATCCTACACAACAAATTCTTTTAGGAGAAGCTTAGCAGATGAATGAGGAAGACGACTAGTGAACAAAATCATATGAGCCCATAGGACAAGCCAAATTCATGCAACAACTTGTCATAGATCCAATACAACAGTCAGAGGAACAAATATAGGTGGAGGATGTTACAAGCCAACAAAACACAGATGTAGAAGAAGATGAGGAGGAAAACCCAAAAGTAGGACTATTGAAAACAACAGAGAAGAAAAAGGGGAAACAAATAGTACAAATATCACCATGCAAGCAGAATGAATTAACATTGTCACTACCCCAAATATCAAAAGGAGTCAAGGTAGTTGGTGACATGTTAGGGTGTGTGAACAAACTGAAGTATTCAGATCATGATGTGGTAGACATAGGGAAATTCCCTAAGTTTGTGTAGTGAGTGTCTATGGAAAGTAGAGGAGTAGTTCCATCAGGGGATCCCATTTTGGAGCCAAAGAAGTGGATTGCATGACTTTTTAACACAGGGATCATGAATCTACTAGAGATTCCCCACTTTGGGAGGGGAAAAGATGTAAATTCCTATGTGAAACAACTATTGGACTTTGTGTATGGAGGTATTTTATGGATATATAGGGGTGAAATCATGAAGGTGGGTTACACTTTTGCTTGTTTTATGACAAAAAAAACTGTATTTTCACAAGTTATTCAACTTCCGACATATAAAAGTATTTTTTTTATTTAGAATTTCACTTTACAGTAAAAACAAAAATCTACTAGAGATTCCCCACTTTGGAAGGGGCAAGATGTAAATTCCTATGTGAAACAACTATTGTACTTGGTGCATGGAGGATTTATGGATATATGGGTGAAATCGCGAAGGTGGGTTACACTTTTGTTTGTTTTATGACAAAAAAACTGCATTTTCACAAGTTATTCAACTCCAACATATAAAAGTTTTTTTTTTATTTAGAATTTCACTTTAAAGAAAAAACAAAACTTGTGAAGAATTGTGTTAGCTTTCTAATGAATATTTTTCAAATTTTTTATCACGATTTGATATGCAAATTTGACAATTGTTTAACAAAATGTTTCTAAACATGAAATGAATTATAATGATTTACTTATTTCTACAATAGTGTTTTTTTATTAAACTTATGTTTTGAAGAAAACAAAATATACCGCAACAATCTGCTGTGAGACTCTATTTTATTATGACTATCATTTTGAATTCAACGGATGAATATTATAATTTCTAGAATTTTTTCAAGTTGACAAAGCTGAAAACGCTATGTAGTTTATTACATACATGTTTTTCACACCCTCAGATCTATCCTGCACTTTTACGTAAAACCAAAATCTAAAAATAATCTTTGAAAAGAACAGCTTGATTATGAATATATTTTTTCAAATTTTTCACCGTGACATTTTTGAGATACCGACATTTCATTTCACCAAATCATAATGTTCACTAAAAATATTATGTAGTGAGTTTTTAAAAATTAAAGAAAATTAGATAAAAAATAACGTAAAATGAAAACTAATTATAATGAATTGAGTAGATTCAATTTGAAAATGTTGGTGTCATTTTCAAAACCAAATTCTCAATGTTTGTGGTGGAGTCCCAACCTTCCTCAAAGTTTGCCCATGCTTGCATTTCTCCGGTTTCGGGTCTTCGCCAATTTCATGTTTTCTACTGAACACTTTTTCGGCCTAAAACCATTTTTTTTCGGTCGAAGAATAAAATTTAACTAATCCGTTAAATTAAATCCAGCTCTATCTTCTACCGAAGAATAATTCTTCTTACCGAAGGATGTCAATGAATCCGATCGTCGGAAAATGTGAAACGAGACGTCGTATACGTTTGAAATATGAAATGACACGTCGTTTAAGTTCTCTTCACGCCAAATGGTATAAATAGGATTGCAACCAACAAATTTAACACAATCCATCACATGATCAAAAAGATATGAGCTCGAGGATAAGGACTTCAAATCACTTCTCTTACTAATTGTCACTGCTATATTCTTTTATTTTTTTCTATTCTTTGTTTCATAAAGTTTAATCTGGAGGATCTATATCGCATACATGGTGGTTTTTTAAAACACTTCAAGAAAGTTTTGAATCATCTTTTGGTTTTGTTGAATAAGGTAAATGATGTTTGTTCAAGCTTTTATTGAATAACAATTTATGGGTTGAAAAATAAATGCTGAGCATTTATTTTTCAACCCATAAAACAGTTCAAGAAAGTTTCGAATCATCTTTTACAGATAACTATAAGAAATCATGGGAAACAAAAGTTTACTCAAGATAAAATATGATCGCACTAGAGATGAAACTCACCAAATCGAAAGAAAAAGGAAAGAGCTTATCTGAAAAAAACAAGAACGCATAATATTGAAGAAATAAACCATGATAATGTCAATAGAGATTTTCACAAGAAGAAGTTCAACCAGGTATGCACGCAGATATGATGATTAGCACACAACACACATTGACTCATTCGATCTGTTAAAACTATTCTCTCTTCCTCTGCCTATATAAAGTTCTCCTGTTTAAAATTTAAATCCGTATCAGACGTTATCTCTAGTCAAGCTTAAAAGGCACGTACTCCACCATCAAGGACCGCTTAAAAGCTTCTACCGTCTTTACTCCCAGGAGCTCCGGGCCAGGAGCCTGTGTAATTCTTTTGTATAAAAGAACATAAGACTCAAAGATAGTAATACAAAATTCAAAGTATAGAATCTAAATTAAAATATTTTAAATAATATAATTGACTCTAATTAGAATTTTATGTTTTTAAAAAAACGTAAATAGATTTGTCTCATAATTAAGAAGACGCTTGAAACCGAAATTGAATCGTAAGATCTAATTACCTATAGGTATGTGTACATAAATTAGATTAATATAAGATGAACACTCAAGCATATATAATTTAGTAACTTTGTGGTTCGTGCTATGTTTTTTAATATAAACTTTAAATTGAAATATGCAGAGAATCTATCAACATTGATGATGAATATTAGAAAATGTTGACACTCAAATTTGAAAGAAAAGAGCTAAGCCTTATATAAGATATCTAACTAAGAATATATATAATAATTTATTTCAAAGATGAATCAAGAACAATACAAGCTCAACTTTTACTTCTCATTGAAGTCAAGAAAGTTAAAAGAAGCTACAATTATTGGCATTCAAAAGTCGCATTAAAGGATACAAAGGTGCAACAAAATGTCTTTAACAATATAACCGGTCTATTAAAAGCTTTGAAAATCTCGAAAAGGAAATGTCCGTGTTGCACGTAAAACGCTACAAACAACAATTTTTTCAGGGAGTAATATAAAAGATCGTTTGACATTACACATGGCAAAAACTTTGGGGAAACATCAAGAAAAAAAACATTACAAAAACATAGAAAATTTTGTTTCAAATAGATGCAAATGATGAGTTGGTTTGTTGGACAATGATTTATAGACAACCCTACAAAGATAGACTTGTTGAAAATGTTAAAGAATTGGCCCGTAATTATTGGTTGAAAGAATCTCGCGGTTTCACCACATGTACAAGGATGTGTTGGCACGAAGAATATAACGTAAATCAATATGAAGAACATCCAAAACATATATTTCCAATGACACAAATAGAGTTGTTTAATAAATTCAAAGAAGAGCACAAAGAAGTTAAAATTTCTATCATTACATTTGTGCAACAAAACCATGGTTTGTTAGATCTATCAATCAGTCCGCGACACGGTTAAGCTGTCTCTATCATGTGGAGTTTGAGTTGGTATTACCTACATCTCTTTTGGATTTTTGTAAACTTTATGGCCGCATTCACCTCCTTCCACAGCTTGTGTTTATATCCAAATTCATGTGAAAGAGGAGAAGATGATTTATTGTACCAAAAAATGTGTTATGGAAAGAAAATGTGATCGTTGTGAAATCTAAGTTTTTTTCATTCTAAAAAATATATTACCGAATGATCAATCATTTTCTAATAAGAGCTTCCATTGAAAAGATATGAATATTTGAGCAAAACGCATCTAACATTCTTCAAAATGTTATTTCCAAAAAGGCTTTACTTGAAGGTAGATAAAATCCGCTTGATAGAGTTTTCACAGTTTGAGGAAGAAATCTATAACACACCAAGTACCTCGTGATAGAGCTCCATGGCAAGATCTATAATTCAAACAATCACGCGAAGTGTTTCCACCAGGCACAACTTTGTCTGTAGTTGATTTTGCGTAGAATTACACACTACCGCACAAAAAGAAATACGAGTGAATATTATCATTCGATCAAGTCACCATGTCCACGCTCTATATAGACATGCTCAACTTAAGTCTTCAAACATAGAAAACCGACGATGATCACATGTTATTAAAGAATATCACTTTTATATAAGGATGATCTAACACACTACACACATTATGTACAACATTGTTTTGGATAAATTTTATGATTCATTGAAAGAACGTGGGATCAGATTCAATAGACATTGGATATGATTATATGGTTGTGTGGGTCAGTTCAAATATTCTCTATCATTTTATTGGTTATGTCGTTTTCATAAAAGATTAAATATTACACATTGTTGGAATTTTTGAGAGACTGGTCATGAAAAGGAGAGCACGACAGTGCAAAGGCATGTATAAAATCCAGCACTTCAAAGGTATCAGTTGAACCCTTATGCCGGTCGATTTGAATCCGCCATACAAGTTGTTCAATGGTGCAACATGGTGCTAAGCCACGAATATAATCCGCCAAGGATACAAGTGTGTCTATATATATAAATGTTGCATGTGTATGTACGGAGGATATATAAATTAAAATGTGTTCAAATTTATATATTCAATCTTCAATCATTTCTTCTAGATTTTGGGTTAACAAGTTCTTGTCTCAGGTGCGTATTTTTGGCATGTTGAATAGAAGATGTAAATAGATCAATCCTGTATGACTGACAATACATGGAACAAGAAAAATACATCCAATTAAAACAAAAAGTTCTTTCAAAATGGTTTGTATTTGATAGACTTAAATGACCTCTTCTTTGTTCACAGCATAGATCTAATTCGTAATCCACGCATATTCTCATGGTGAACGAAATGCATGGTATACTAAAGCTTGGAGACATGTTGAAACTTAATGTAAAAAGGAAAAATGCCACTCTGTAAGCTTAGAGGAGATAGAATCAATGAAACTATAGTCTCGGAGAGCCATGGAGTTTCTGATCTGTTAGAGAAGGTAAAATTAAATTATAAGTTTAAATTTTTCAAATAACTTATAGATACATACTTTGTACATGATAATCTAACATTAATTAATTGTTGTACAATATATATCCAATTATTTGGTGTGAGATGTTTTGGTCGCCAAGTAGTAACCTATAGACAACATCTAAAAAAAATGTGAAATATTATTGGATGTGATGCACGTCACAAAAAGATGAGGCTATTAGAAGAATTTTGATGATAACGGCTTTATATATGAAAGAGGATCCATTGCATTGAAAGGATATTTTTTCAAGAAACCCATCAAACCGATACTCATGTTCACTTCTCAAGACTATCACTGAGGTCACAAGTTGTCCATATAGTCATTTGGTACAAAAGGCAACACTTATAAAGTTAATAGAAGTTCAATCAAAAAAAAAAAGTTAAAATGGAAATGTCCAAAGCTCCATCATGAACTAATAATTGAAGATGGAATACTATTACGTTGTTTTTAAACAAACTTTACAGATTGCAGTTTGGAATTGTAACCTATAATTAAGAACGCTTAAGCTGAGATGTATATACCAAGGCTTTATTGCCCTCAAAAGTTTGTTTCCAAATGACAATATCATGATGTGCAACTTGGAACTTATGGAATAAATCAGTTTGTGAATTTTCTAGTAAGTGTTTTTGGTGCTGCTCCCTAACACCATGAGATAATTTTTGTGTCAAGACATCTCTTCTATTTGATGAAATTATGAAATTTTCATCTCCAAAATTCAACTATCATGTTATACCATTCATTTGAAAACTTCACATTTCGAAAATTCCAACACACTATTGCCAATTTAAGGTTAGGGTTTATCGTTTCAGTTGTTCTCTAATAGAAATCTCTTCTCTTCATACAATGTTGTTCTACCACTATATTAAAAGTGTTCCTTTAGTTGCAAGTGTTCCTGACCTTTTATTGGAAAGTCTCTTACCTATAATTGCTTACAATGGCTCTTCAATCACCATGGTCCTTTGTAATCATTTTTCACCAACTTTAAGGACCATAAATCCTTTTAAGGACCATAAAATTATATTTTGAGTAAAGTAGTGAGGGTAATTTTTTTTTAAAAATACCACTATGAACATTAGATTGAAAACAGATACTGTATTGTGTAAGGAATTTTGTCAATTTTCTAATGATCCAAAACGCGCATTAGATTAGATGTTTTCATCTAATCTAATGTGTTTTGGTCATATGGTTCCATTTTTATTTCATTATGGAAACCCCTTGGCTTTGGTTAATGTTTTTATGCTTCCTTGATGTTAGTCCAATTATTCAAAGTGCATTGGAATTCTAGTTCAATGGCCAATTTAAGGCTTTCAAAAGTTTTATTTTGAGTAAAGTAGTGGGATGTTATTTTTTCTTGCATTAAAAGTTACCACTTATTAACATTAGATTGGAAAATAGATACTTGCATTAGTTAAGGAATTTTGTCAATTTTGTAATGGTCCAAAACACATTAGATTAGATGTTTTCATCTATAGAAGCGCTTGGTCATGTATGGTTTCATTGTTTTATTTAATTATGGAAACCCTCATTCTTTGATTTGGAACTAATGTTTGTATGTTTAGATGATGAATAACTCTTTGATGTTAGTTCAATTATTCAACCGTGCATTAAATTCTAGTTCAATGGCCAATTTAAGGCTTTCTACAAGTTTTAATTATTTTGAGTAAAGTAGTGAGAGGATATTTTTCTTGCATTAAAAAGTACCCACTTATTAACATTAGAGTGTATATTTCAGACAATAGAGTATAGGACTGATAAAAGTATAAGAGAAAAAAAACATATTCAACACATATATATCCATTATAAGTCATCATCAATGTTCATTACAAACATGATATTTTCATTTCACATCTCGCTGCTAACCGACATGCAACTGCGGAACTTTTTTTAATCCTTTGAAGATACTCTATGTGGACATGCCTATGATTAGTACATGGTATTCACATTAAACAATTTTCTATAATAACATCTCCTTTCTTGTCTCTATCATCTATTATTTGATGTGAACCAAATGTGAACCAAAGTAAATCATGATGAAGTACCATGACCACCTGTCATCTACTCTGTAAGCCCTGAAAACTGTAATGGCCACTAAATTGCTGTGATTCACCACAGAGGCTCCATGCTGTTCACAGTTGCATGTCAGTGCTTGCATTGTAATAATACATAACATTGGGAGCATCAAGATACACTATTCTCGTGGTAAAGGGACAGAAACATGTACTCAACTCAAAAGAAATTTATAACCATTATAGATTGCAACTATTCAACACTCACAACCATCATATATATATGCCAAACCATGTAAAAATCAATGTCAGAATGGAATAACAAGATGTTGTGTATGTATGACGCCAGAGATTAGCACATATACTGCTCAGATTGCAGGAATATGCATCAATTGCATAATTATTGAGTTAGAGAGATAAAATGAAACGCTTTAAACCAATGAGTATATGACCAAACTCTAACTGTAACATCAATCTCTGAATTGGCCCACAATACAGCGAATAAGAGGTAATGATACACCACCTTTAGAATATCTATTTAGTCCGATAGGCGTGATGGAACAGTCTAGGGAAAGAGAGAGATACATGCAAACGCTAAGTTCAAGAATATGAATTCCAGGGAAAAGGTCAAGGTCAAGTAGGTTGAGTGGGCCCTTGCACCTTGTCTTCATAATGATGAAGAATAACCAATGAAATGCAATATAGAATACCAAATGTGAAATATACAAGTCACAAGTATTAGTGCAACATATGTTTCATCTAAAGGATCACATTCATGAGAGCATGACAATTATAAGTTATTTAATGTCATTCAATGGAGCAATTGAAAAGTAAAGTGCTCTTGTTTATAAGTGCAAATATTGGTGGAGCACCAAGATACACTATTCTGTGGTAAAGGGATAGAAAACATGTATTCAACTCAAAAGCAATTTATAACCAAGATAGATTGCAACTTATTCAACATTCACAACCATCATATATATGCTAAACCATGTAAAATTCACTAGACAAATTAGACAATTGTACATTTCCAAATTAGACAAACCATTAATATGCACTTTAGTCCATTCCTACCAATCAAGTATATCTCAGATTATTGAGAGAACACTCTAATTACACATAAAGGTAGCGATCTATCATTTAAAAAAAATGTGTGGATTTTTGTGGTAATTTCAAAGTTTTATAAACCACTACTAGAATAATGACAGAAACAATGGGATGTTTCAATCGACTAGTCTATCATAAGGGTGGAATTAATGATCAAAGAAGAGATTTGGGTACGATGAAAGCATATATTTGATTTTAGTCCAAGTAACCTATTATCAGAGGTAGAAATCATCCATTGTAACCAAAATCAAACACATATAAGCACTAATAAATACTAAGTAATGAAAATTAACATAGAGAAACCTCGTATCATTCAAATTTATCATTGTGTAATCACTAAAAAATTCCATACATATAAAATAAGATTGAGTAAGATTGAAACTAAAATAAAATAAATCAAATATGTACATAAGACAAATTGCCATTTTGAATTCCAAAATTATGAAATATATATATGTAAAGAATCTACATTATAATAAAATGTCCGAATAGTAAATGTGCTTATAATAAAAGTCCTGACATTATAATAAAAGTCTTAATAGTAAGTGTAAAATACATAAGTTCCACATCCATTTTAGGGATGATAACATGGAACAAATACATTCAACCCCAAAATTCTGGACTCTAAGCCATCGAAGATGGATGACTTTATACATGAAATTGAAACCCCGTGAAAAAACCGATTTCAAAAGTGAGAAATTTACAATTCAAACATGCAGAATAATAATGCATCCGTAAATTGTATAAAAATAAAAATTTGACATTCATTTTGTGATGTTTATGTTCTTGGTAAAACAAAATTGTATTCAGAGTTAGATAATCGAAAATAAATATAGAATTTTGTATGAAGATAATTCACAATTTCCATCTATTAATATTCTTCCAAAGAAATACTTATCTCCTCAGCAGTAAAAGTCCAAAATCCTTCCGAAAATCCTCCTTGTGATAAAGTCTCAAATCCTTAAAGATGTAATTCTATCCTGTGTTGTTATTTGATCATATTTTACACGTATCATTAAAATACTAATCTCCTCACAGCTAAAAAACATTTCATCTCTCTTCTCAGTTGGTAATATAATCAAATTCTCATGATTCCTTCAAACTAAAGGTCTAGCATAAATCTCCATATTAAGCAATTCTTCCAAGACTAATTCATTATTATCTAAAAAGTTCATAAATCATCATTTTTAAATACCATTCTTTCAAAAATACTCTATCTTCTATTTCTTCCATGGAATAGATGTTCATATAATACTTACCATTCTTGGACAAGAAAGCAAGGAAAACATAAATCTCTTCGATGGAATAAATGTTCTCATATAATACTTCACGCCATTCTTGGATAAGAAAGCAAGGACCTAATCAGGGAAAATTTAAAAAACTCTCTTTTCTCGATGTGGATAGAATCTCGTTTCTAAATGATCAAACATATTCAATTTCAAAATTAGGTGTTCATCATGATCCAACCTTTAAACGGGTTTGAGTGTACACCATTTAAAAAATATGTTCTCAAATATTCAAACATATTCAAGTTCAAAATTAGGTGTTCATTATGATCTAACCCTATATAAGCTTGAGTGTACACCATTTAAGACAATGACAAACTTCTATCTAGGATTCTATATAATTCAAAATAATTGAAGAAAGTACAAAACTATAAATTTGAAAAACAAAATTGCATAAAGTCAAGAACTTACATTTATGAATCATCCCAATGGATCATCATGAACATCCTTTCCTAATCTGCTGTTTCATCAACTCCACTCTCTCCCAAGCACACTCATGTACCCCTTTTCCACATTAGCCTATAGTACCACATTTTCAAATTTGAAAATTTAATAAATTATATTGAAACAATTATATAACACATTAAATTTCTAAATGATTTTAATACATTAAATGATACCCTGGAACTTCCACCACCAAACTTCCCACCTAGATTTGAGACGTTTTACCTGGCACTGTGAGATGGAATAGATGGAATAGAGAGCTATGAACAAGAAAACTTAGAACTAAACCGAAGATTTAACATGTTCACAATTATACAAAATTATAAAATGTTGTTGAAATCTAATTCAAAAGAGTGGAGATCAACAACTATTAGAAAAAACACACCCCATTCAATCCATCCAAATTCAAACTTGTTGAATCAAGTCCCCTACCGACTAGAGATTCGCTTAACATATCTTCAAACTATGATTAATGGCAAGAAGAACTCGAATATTTCTATAGAAACAAGGTGTACATATCTAGAATTCAAATACTATCATAAAATGCGCCAAAATTTGCCTCAATAGATCACATACCAATCTGCGATTCGTGTCATCATTCTAAATGAGCTTCTTCCAACCATTCCGACAAAATTTGCATACTCCAAAACTTCTTCCTCACACATTGCATCCAAGTTCCAGACTGCTTTTATCAACAAATGTGGCCTCGGAATCGATTCTACTGCCGACGCCATGCCAACATCAACACCATAGAACATAGATTCAAAATTTTCTCCTGATTGCAGCCTTGGCCTCTTTGCCAAGTTCTGATGTAGACTCGAACTCTGAAACTGATGCAAATGCCCCCTTTGGATCTAGGCACTAGAGGTTGTGAGTACCCTACCCACTGGAGCATGCCCCCTTTTAAGTGCATTATATATATCGCCCCTTACCAGCATCATAATAATTGGATGGTAGACCTGTATAACTGTGTTTCATCGGGTAAGAAAACTCTCGCGAAAATGTCATGAAATAGTGGAACCTCATCGCTCCACTCCAAGTAATTTCCATATGCGCCAAAATCAAGTATACGATATACCAAGTGGGGTGCTTAAATACAGACCTTCAAAGATCGCTTTTGAACCTCCTTGAAATTGAACATAGAAATGGCGCCTTCCTTTGAAACTCTATTTTTAACCGTATCCCATTTATCAGGGGACCTAATACCCTCTGAATTTCGTCGCCTCATTAGATCAAGAAAACTATTCGTGGTTGGCCCCATCTTCAGATATGTATCCATAAAGTTTTCCAATGAAAGAAAACAATTTGAAAACTTTATTTGCTCTCCAAAGGAAGTTCCAAGACCGCCAAATCATTTTCCAACCTCTGACACTGAGCATCGCCATATCATTGTTTCGTATTCCTCCTGTGGAAGTTCATCTCCAACTTAAGGATAGGTGGATGTTACGCAATCTTGGGCTTGATAACGCTGCATCCTACATCCACCTTCTCCAAGCATCAGACATTTGAATTCATGGACAACCTATTTCATTGTCACCCTTTCTCCAAATTGATTGCCTACAACAAAATTTAACAAAAATAAATTTTTTTTTTTTTTTTTTAATAAAATTAATTTAAATACAACAAAATTCAACAAAAACAAAAATATTAGAAACTTACTGTAAATGTTCTCTGTCCAGAGCTATTCCCTACATTCTCGTGTGTAGGAGTGTTGATAACGATCCAAAAGGTCGTGATCCATAACACCGGTTTGAGTATTGTTCCCAGCTTGATCTATTTGTAATTCTCACTGATAACTTTGACCAGACAGTTGGTGCTCACTCTGAGTCCCAGTTGAAGAAGGAGTAATTGTTATTCCTTCTTGACAATGCCTAGAGAATTTGCGAGGAATTTTTTCATAATCTCATGTCAACATCACTCCACAATATCTATCCACAATGTAGAGTTTATCAAAACATCCAACATATGTACAATAAAGTTCAAGAAATTTAAAACATGTACTGATAAATCAAAGTTTTAAACAATTAAGCCATAGAAGTACTTGCTCATTAGAAAACACACACACACCGGTCATTTAGCCATGAATCAATCAACTAAGATAAGCAGGTCCATAGACAAGAAGGTACCTATCCTTCACTATCACCCATGCAATAAAAACAAGATTGTCGCTTCGTTAAGTCGCTAAAAGTGAAGTATATCCTTCACCCATATCATTTTCCACCGCTTCTACTAATGGAGTTCAAGGGCCAAATTGGTGCTTACTTAAACTAGAAACGTGGTTAGGCTTAGTTTCACTTGTCTCAGAAACGCATCGCTACTCCATTAGGGGATTGCTAGGTTAGGGTTAGGATTGTTGCCTGCTTGGATTTCTTCATCATGAAAACAAAACCATATTCTCTGTCTCAGAAGCTACGCTTAGCCTTAACGCTTCAACATTGGTCCATGGTATCCTAAACTGATATCATCTTTTATTCACGACTTGCTTATTTAAAAGTGGTATTATCCTCCACTCGATATCATTTTCCACGCTCAAGCACGTGAGTTCATATGCCAAATTGGTGCTACTTAACTTAGAAAAAGGGTTAGGCATAAGTTTTCTTTACTTGTCCATAAACGTACGCTACTCCATTAGGGGATTGGCTAGTTAGGGTTAGGTTTACTGCCTAAGCTTGATTTCTTCTCCTCTATGAAAACAAAAACTATTGGTCTCCTTTGCTCCAGAAGCACAGCTTAGCCTTTATACCATACTAACATTGGTCCATGGTATCCTTAACTGATATCATTCATCTAGAATGGTTTGCTGGGCTAAAAGGCATATTCCACCTGGATATCATTTTCCAATCATCACACGGAGTTCAAGGGTTGCTCAAATTGGTGCTACTTAAACTTAGAACAAGAAGGTGCTTGACACATTTTGTTCAGAAACGACGCATCTAATAGGATTGGCTATTAGGCCAGATTGCTGCCTAAGTTTCAATGCCTTCACTTCCTATGAAAACAAAAACTATTGGTTCCCTTGCTCCTAGCTACTGCCTAGTCTTGCACCATACCGCCACCTCCGGGATCTTTAATCTTATTTAACCTTAGGAATCATACAAGTTCATTACATCCACACTTAGTTTAGGCACTACCCATTCAAGCTTCATCACATTCACCATCTTCTGATAATACCAAAATACATGGATACATGGTCTTTAAGCCTAGAGACTCTAGAGTGATGGAGGAGCATGCCTCCAATAAGTTGGTTTTTGTAGGAGTAGTGATCCAATGGGGAGTTGGCCCCATGATAGGTGTAGATACATGTCACAAACCTTTTAATTAAAACCATGTTTCACTCCTAAATCAAAGATTATAACCAAAGGCATGTTCTGACATCTAATGCCAGCTACGGGATTCCATGCCCCACACCATCTTCATTTATAGCCCCAATCAATTGGGTTTGTGAAAATATATTGGATAAGGAGACTCTCATACTTAGTGTACAAACCATAGGACAATGCTTGTGTCCCACTCTTCAAGAATAACTAAAATATAGTATGAGAATTCTAAAGGACTAAAATAATGTGTAAAAGCTAATTTTATGAGGGTATGAAGGTGAGAGGGTATAATGTAGGGGGAATAATGATTAAAACATAATAGTGGTATATTTTACTCAATATCTCCCACCCCAGAGCAAGTTAGACATATGTACCTCAAGTTGAGATCAATAAGGGCCCAAGGTAAAATGGGAAACATATTTCCACCTTCCAAAAGTTGTATTGTGACGACATTCATCACCGGCCAAAAGGTATTATGTCCCTTTCATTCAATCAATCATTGTCTTATCACTATTCACAGTTCCCTTTCATTCTTAACGAAGGAGAGGAATGGAGATAGAGAAAGTCACAAAGACAATGATGAATTCAATGAATGGAGATGTGACCATTTGGAGGTGTAGAGGTAGTGAAACCATGGTACAATTTTTGGTGAAATCATGGTACAAAGTATTTATTTAGGGTTTTATTAGGCTCTTTTTCCCTCTTTAAAAATTGATAACATGGATTTCCCTCTTGGTAGTCTTCCTCCATTACCTAGATTCATAGGTGCAATACATTTCAATTGAGGGTGTATGAATTAGATACCCCACAATATGGATTTTAATATTATAGTTGGGATTTTGTACATGTGGGGTAACGTGCATGTTTGGAGGGGAATGGAAATCACTAATAGTACAGGGTTGTTTCACTATGTTTCTTTGAGAGGATTGTTTGGGGGCATATTGCTAGATATATATGGTTCTATAGTAGTAGGTTGATATGAATATCTTTAAAAGACATAGATCGAGAATGCATATTAGGTATTTCTATCTTTACACAGAAAGGGAGGGCTTTGAGACTAATCTCCTGCTGTTCCCGAAGGTGCACGGATTTCGCCAAGCTGCTGGCCTTTTCCCCAGGTAAAGACTAGAAAATTGTTCTTGCGAGTTGCAGTAGTGGAACTGTGCCTTTAAACAACCCGAGACTACTGATACGGCTCTGGATTCGAAAAATAAAGGACTCTGGACACAACAACTAATATAGACAGATACTAGAAACAACTGAGCGAATATCATACTAACATTGCGCCATA
>SNQJ01S0056216.1:0-12597 GCA_010110895.2 Picea sitchensis
GGTTCCACTCTCCCAGTTGACGGATGGACTGTTTCGCCCGTCAACATACCTCCAACTTGTTTCCCATCCAATTTAACTCTGTTGACAAACTTAAACTTTGGTTGCATGGTCTAGAAAGAAATTAGTTGAAGAACAATTGAAAGAGCTCGGACTATACGTGAGAACAACTTTTGCAGATGATCACCTACTACAGGAATATGATCTGAAGTTCTTTCTCTTGGCTACAGGAATAGGGAAGAAATTTTGAAACTAGACCCTCTGTATTTTTATTGTTAGAGGTTGCACATAATAGAGAAAATTGAAGAAGAGAACCATATATTCCAGACCATGGAAAAATATCAAATGGAACATTACATGACTTTTGGTAACAACTTATGAGGATCTGGTAACTGTAAGTGTAAATACCCTTGGTTGTTATGACTACATGCGACGCAAAGAAAAAGCAAATTTTTTTTTAAGAAGGAAGGCAACAAAGACAAAAATTAATCAACACAACTTGACGACGAACACCATGCAAGCCAGTTAGGAAACATACAACGTACCGACCTAGCATACTAGCACATCGTGTGAGTAGGTGAAACACACGAAAATCAATTAGACAAAATAAAACGACTAAGCTATTTGACAACATCAAGATCAACCAAATGCAACCAACATCAAGTGACATAGGTAACTTGAACCTTCATGGCGAGCGAGGAACAAGAACAACAAGAGTTATAACACAAGTACCAACATCAATTACAACGAACATTACACCCACATTGGGAAGCACATGACTCTAGCTAGTTTATCATTCGCTTATATCAACCATGACGCACAATGATCCCCTCATCAGGAATCATGTCGTTGCAAAGCAGTAGGTGTGACAGTAACCATGGCGCAACATAACATATCTAGATCAATAACTCAAGAAAAATCCAACACACTAGGAGACCGAATTAACTATCAAAATACATGAAGACTATACCCAAGCACCCAATCAACAAGTTAACAAGATGCAAGGTGACATCATTCAATATTTAAATTGCGCAACCAATCAAAGGATTTCTTGTTTTCTTATGAGACACTTTTTTTCAAGGAAGTCTCCCACACTGTAAAAGAAAAATAATTTGAATAACCACTTTTAATAAGTGGTTTGTCATATTTAGAATAAGAGTGACTTGTTGGTAGCCTAGAATAGAGTATGGGTATGTTGTAGGTGAAGAGACATAATTCTGACGAAGTAACCTTGGTGTTTCCAAGCAGTCAAGCAAGAAATGTGGTGGTGTCACGGACCCTCAAGAGGTGCTCAGAAGATTTCGCTAGGCACAATGTCATTCTTCTTGTTTAATTTTAACCCTAATCTATCAAACACTAATTAAAAATAAATACTAAAAAACGTTTTTCTAACACACTATTTAATAAACATTGATAAATACTACTTAATACAAGGTTTTATTGGTTAAATTAAGGAGTTGTTGTTTTCGTAATTTTGTTGGATGAATTTGACTTTCCATGTCCAAAAGAAGATCGATATGGGGTTATGTCAGATATACAGAAAGGATGTTCCTCAAAATTCAATGGAACAACCAGAAAAACCTGTGGACATTGGTAAAGGGGAACCTGTTGTTTCAATTGATGAATATGAAAAGAATTGACCCTTAATGTAAGCTACCACTCAGATCCAATGACTTCAAATTCAACTATATACTTGTTTTAGATATCCCGCGTCTCAGACACTGTACACATCCAATTTTATTTTTACCTAAAAATTCCATTGCTATGA
Source organism: Picea sitchensis (assembly GCA_010110895.2). Lineage (NCBI taxonomy): Eukaryota > Viridiplantae > Streptophyta > Pinopsida > Pinales > Pinaceae > Picea > Picea sitchensis. Next base: position 1,766 of record SNQJ01S0056216.1, read on the forward strand.
AATACTAAACCTGATCTTGTATGATCAAATATTATGGCATAAGTCCATGTAGTTTATTATATATAATAGTTGTCCATTAGGTAAAATGTATAGGAGCATATGCTATTGCAAATATCTCTAGTTAAGAGATAGGAAGACTACAAATTGTTTACTTGAAGCTTTCATATTTTCCATACTTTAAAATAACACCTTTTTGTGTCCGTATTTGAATTTGTTCATTCATATTTCCTATTATTAAACATAATATTTCGCTATTTAAAAAGAAAAATATTTCAACCATATTTAATCTACCTCCCAATCAATCACTCGATATCGTCTTGTATATACACTAATTAATCAAATATGTGTGTTAAAAGAGTTCTTTTTTCTCATAAACACAAAAAAATATTATACAATAATTTGATTCAATTCAATGTTAAATTCAATTATTATTATATATAACTGAATTGAAAAAATTTACAATTCAATTATTCATATATATAACTGAATTTAAACTGGCACAACCACAAATTATGGTGGCTAACAAGCGTATATAGTTGTCTAACAAATATATCGCTATTTGTTAACAATATCCTATCTATTAATAAGAAATCAACAATCAAAAAATCCTTATCTTGCCCATTTAAAAAGAAAAAGAAAATGAATCCAGATTAGATTAAGTTAGCAGTACGTAGGGATACCATTCTAAAATTTCATTTGTTAATAAATCGTTGTTTATCAATGATATCACTGTTTAACAATATTATCATTGTCCATTAATAAATGGTTGTCTAGCATTGATATCGATGTCTAACAAATGTATCACTATCTATTAATAAATGGTTTTCTAGCATTGATATCGTTGTCTAACAAATATATCGCTATCTAACAATGATATCGTTGTCTATTAAAAGGAAATCGAAGAGTTAATTTCTGTGAAAAAAGATTATTCATAAAGAAAAAAGATGTAGAGATCAGAGATTATTCATAAAAGAAAAATGCAGAGATAATTTCTGTGAAGGAATTCACCAAGAAAAAAAAACACAACCAATATTTTACCACTCCAATGAAGGGATCTTGCCAAGAGAGGAACAAGGAAAACAAAATTATGTCCAGCAAGATTAAATTCCTTTAAACACAGAGCATCGGAATTCGTCGAGGGAAGACCAGGGGTAAGGTTGTTGGTTTAGTTGTAAACAAAATCACTGAGAAACTTCTATTCAAAAACATAGAGGAAGGTAAGGGATAGATAGTTGGGTGAAAATCACAACGAAATTGGTTGAATAAAGAAACTAGAATCACAGAGCAATAGGGAAGTGTTTTCGCTGTACGCAATAAGGAATTTGTTGGGAAGAGAATTTATCCTTCACTTATTATCCATGCATGGGAAAGCAGGGAATTTGAATCTAAATATTTAACACCAGAGTGAAAGACAGTCGATTCGGCTCCTGGCCGACTACTCAGGCACAGACTAATAACTTAAAGGAGAAAGGAACAGAAGATGAAAAAACATTTTTTCTTCGTATTAAATCAATAAAAACAAAACACAGAGAAGTCATTGCATTCAGAGTTTGGGTTCGCCATGGGAAATCAAATAAAAAATAAAGTGAGCATAATACTGGGATGACTTTGAATTCTTTGATCATAAAATGCTAGGCTCATCAAGACAAATTTGTTGAAAGATAAAAATGAAATCTTTGGATAGTGTTACGCTGAATAAAACATAAACCTTAACACAGTAGAATTACCTTAACTGAAGGTGTAGAAACATCGTTTAACTACCATTCAATACAAATATACACATGCATATCATATCCAAATGGGAATGCTCCGAAGTTGTTGTCCCATGTGTGCTTCATCCAGCTCTTGCTTGCCAACCGATGTGACCTCACCGGTACCTCCCAGCCAATGCTAGGGATACTCTTCTTTCCCCTGATCCCCCCAAGCCGCAAAGGGGCCACGCACACAATACCAGAGAAGGATAGCACCCAACTCGCCTCGCAAGGTCGAGCTACCACTTGTTACCCGAGTTGGGTATCCCAACTCCCACAAGAGAAAGTTCAATCAAGATGAAATTTCAGCAGCGTAACGTTACGCAAGCCAAATGATGATCCACACTCCTCCTCCACCATCCTTTTTATATAGTTTTATTAGTCATTAGTTTCCCAAAGTCCTCATTAGATTGATTTTTCATTTAACTAATTTCGAAAAACCTCCTCCGTACACATGTCGCTCGATCCCCTAGTTGCACCAGAAAATCAATTTTGTTAATTAATTAAATTTGTATATTTCCCTTACCCACCTAAAAGAGTTCCTAAAAACGCTCCTCAGTGTCCCATTATTCCCTTACAATTCTTAAATGACTTACCCCTTACTTAATTCATAGTTGACTTCATAAATAGAAAGTTTCAAAGTCTAGATTCCTTACTAAGTTAGACATTCAACGTTTTCTTTAAGTTTCCCCTTTTCTTTAGGTTTCGTTTTCTTTTAAGTTTCCCCCTTTTTCCTTTTTAACTAAAAATCAATTTAGCAAGTGTAGATAAAAAAAACCATTTACCCTTTTAATAAATTTAATCCTCCATTATAATTTTTTTACTTTAATAATTAAGTTTGAATTTCTTACCCCCGTTCTTGTTACATGTTTATTTAGTTTTTCTTTATCCACATGTTCTACTTCGACCTAGGTTTTAATTTCACTAGGTTGGGTGAAAATTTTTAAGGTAACTTTTAGTTATTACATTTTTTCTCATACAATCATCTATTTTAAGGCCAACCAAGTCCTAAGGAGGCATAATTTTCTAGGCACTAGGTTTATTAACTTATCAGTTAAAATTGTGGCATTCCCTTCAAGACGCATTACGTGCTCGAAGGGTGTCACTTGCATCTTTCTATTTTATTTTAACGACATTCCCTTCAAGATGCACTATGTGCTCCAAGGGTGTCACTCGCCTCTTTCTGTTTTCTTTGCACGACGTGCCCTTCAAGACGCATTATGTGCTCCAAGGGTGTCACTTGCCTCTTGACTTAATTTGGTAGACGTCAAACCCCTCGAGTCAATAATCTGTTAGGTGATCTTGTGGGAGACTAAGGGCCTCTAAGTAATAAGGAACTTGCCTTATTGTGCACCCGTTAGAATCATCGTGAGTGACTATCACTATCTACCCTCATAGCATCATGGGTATTATCGAAATAGATAATTGTTAACCTACAGTTTGAAAAACAACAGTAGTGCTAGTAGGTTGTGGTAGGGATGTTGCCACACCTCTCCCTCAATGTCTATGGTTGTTGTGTGTGACCCCTTTACTCCAAATGTGAGTCTAGTCGAAAAGTTATCGTCAACCTACATCCATCAACGAATCATGTTAGCAAGAACAATCAACATCATAATATCTAATCATATGTACATATGTCACATCAACAACATTTAAACCCTAACAGTCCACTCCCTGACTCGATCCGGAGTCCAAGGGGTTTCATCGATGCCTCGGAATCCTCAACGTCCAGAGTCCTGTACACTCGGGAGAACTCAGTCAATAGCACATGTTGACATAAATGCAACAAAATAACATATCATCAAATCCACAATATCTCATAATCATAATCACAACAACCACTTGTATAAAGGACCGAATCACTTGCACGCAAGTTTCCTCAAAGAATAAGTCCGCTCAGGGAACCCAAGATCGGGATGTTACATACACCCCCTCTTGTTTTAAACTTCATATTGAAGTTTCACAGTATATAAGTGCTGAAATAAAGTGTATCACAGTATCATAAGTCTATCTATCAAACAAAAATGGAAACTGTTGATGCATGTCTTATGAGTCCTCCCAGGTTGTCAAGTGTGGACTATAGTTGTCCCAATGGACCTTGACCTGATCTACTGTTCGGTGTCATGGTTGTCGAGTGCGATCGTATAGGATGTGAATTGGATCCGCTATGAGTGCACCCTCATTAGATACCTGTAAGGAACTCATGTCAATAACATGTGTAGGATCACTAATATAATGTCTCAAAAAAAATATGTGAAAAACATCATGCATGTGGCTCAAAGAATCAGGCAAGTCTAGTCGATAGGCCACGGGCCCCTTCTTTTCCACAATCTCTAAAGGTCCCACTAACCTAGGAGAGAGTTTAGCACCCTTTCCAAACTTGATCACAATCTTATGCAGTGTCACCCGCAAGAAGACTCGATCACTAACTTCATAACTACGATCGACACAATGTGCATCGACATAACTCTTATGTCGATCCTTCACTTCCTTGATCATTTGTCTTATTGTTTGAATTTCATCTTCCATTTCTTGGATCACTTGTGGTGCCACCAAGACCCTATCCTCAAGATGATCCCAACTCAAAGGCGTCTGACATGGTTGCCTGTAAAGAAACTTGAAAGGTGCCATCTTAATTGTTCTTTGATAACTGTTGTTGTATGCAAACTCTACCAGTGGCAATAAATCTTCCCAATTCTTTTGTTGGTCCATAATGTACATACACAACATATCCTCCAAAATTTGGTTTGCTCGTTTAGTCTGCCCATCTATCTTCGGGTGATACAGTGTACTAAATTTAAGTTGGGTTCCCAATGCCTCTTGGAAACTAGTCCAAAATCATCGTGTAAACATTGATCCTCTATCAAATATAATCCTCTTAGGAACGCCATGCAACCTCACAATCTCATTGATGAAATCTCTAGCTATGTCAGGTTCCTGATATGTCCTATGCACAGGAATAAAATGAGCACTCTTCTTTAGAGTGTCTACTACCACAAAAATCGAGTCATGTCTTCTTGTCATCAGTGGAAATCCAACAATTAAATCCATCTAAATGACCTCCCATTTAGATTTTGAAATAGCGTGTGGTTGTAGTAATCCTGTTGTATTTCTATGTTCATCCTTCACCTGCTGACATTCTAGATATCTTGCCGCGTAGCTGACTATGTTTGCCTCCATTTCTTTCTAGAAGAATAAGGATTTAAGGTCTGCCCTCATCTTCGTGACTCTAGGATGATCCATGTACACTACTTTATGAGCTTCGTTTAGGATCAAACTCCTCAACTCGTCATTGGGTGATACGTAAATTCAACTTTTAAATCTTAATAATCAGTAATTTTCCACAGTAAATCCCTCAAATTTTGGTACCATCATTGTATTGTGTCCGATAAAATCCTTGACCTCCTTCTATCGGTCATCGTCGCACTGTAAAGTTAGAATATTTTCTTGTAGATTCATCTGAAGAGGCATCATCGAAAATATGCGTGGTCTATGACTCAACGCATCAGCCACCCTGTTCATTGTTCCCTTTATGTACGTAATCTCAAAATCATACTCGTTAAGCAATTTCGACCACCGTCATTGTCACGCGTTCAATTCGCCTTGCGTAAAGATGTGTTGTAGTCCACAATGGTTCGTTTTTAGTTCATATTTCTGTCCAATCGGGTAATGTCTCCAAACTCTCAAGGCATAAAAAATGGATAACAACTCCAAATCGTGCATCGCATGGTTCTCCTCATGCCTTCTCAACTTTCTCGAGATGTAAGCGATCACTCGACCGTCTTGCATCAAGCCTCTGCCTAAGACTTCCTTGGATGAACTAGTGCATACCAATAATTTTGTGTCCATATCAGGGACCTTTATTATCATTTCTATCGTCGACAACTCCTTGATCCTTCGAAATTCCTTCGCACATTTATTGGTCCAAACAAACTTCTTGTTCTTCTTCTGCAATTCCGTAATCGGATTTGCTATCTTTGAAAAACCCTCGATGAACAATCGATAGTATCATGTTAAACCCATGAAGCTTCTCACTTATGGGACATTCGTCGCCACAGGACATTCCATAATAGCCTCGACCTTTGTTGGATCCATAGCGATACCTTTGTCGGAGATGGCATGCCCTAAGTAGTGAATCTTCGATTGATAAAACGAGCATTTCGACAGCTTCGCAAAAAATTTGTTCTCTCGTAGACACTGTAGCACCAATCGCAAGTTCTCATCATGTTCCTTCATCATCCGAACATAAATCAAAATATTGTCAATGAATACTTGGATGAACCTGTCCAAGTATTCACGAAACACCCCGTTCATCAAACTCATAAATACCCCTGGGGCGTTCGTCAGTCCAAATGGTAAAACAATAAACTTGTAATGTCCAAACCTCATCTTAAAGGTGGTCTTAGGGATGTCATCCTCCTTGATCTGTAACTGGTGATACCCTAATATTAAATCGATCTTTGAAAACATCGTCGTGCCTTTCATCTGATCAAACAGATCATCAATCCTTGGCAATGAATACTGATTATTGATCATTGCCTTGTTCAATTGACGGTAGTCAATGCAGAGTCTCCACGACCCATCCTTCTTTCATATGAAAATAACAGGTGCACCCCACGGTGACACACTTGGACGTCTAAGTCCTAGGTCCGACAACTACTTCAATTGCATTTTCAACTCCTGTAACTCCAGGGTCGACATACAATAAGGCATTATTTCTATCGGTTTAGTTCCCAATTTTAGGTCGATGGTGAATTCCAACTCCCTCTCTGGTGGCATCCCAGGTAAATCCTCAGGGAAGATGTCCATAAACTCTCTCACCACCGGAAGGTGTTCTAGACCTTCCACTACTCCCTTCTCGTTTAACGCAAGGATCGAATAAGTCTTACATCCCTTGCACATGCTCTTCCATAGATGCAAGGAAGAGATGAGCCTTAGGGAGACTCCCTGGTTCTAACCTACAATCACGCGTCTCTGTCCCTCATCATCGACCAAGCTCAACTATCTCATCTTACAATAAAGTATCACATTATGTGATTCCAACCAGTACATATGATCACGATGTCATAAGACCCTAAGGTTGTGACGTACAGGTTGGCCTTAGTGACAAACTCTCCCAGGTTAAGGCTACAGCCCATAACCTTCGCACCAACCTTATGTTTGGCTCCCGAAGCCATTTCTACAAGATAAACTCATCCTGTTAGACTGCCTTTACCTTAATTCTTTTTAGCGCTGCCCCAGAAATGAAACTCTCTATAGAATCTGGATCTATCAATATACTAAGGTTTTATTCAGCGATGGTACCTAACATCTTGAGCACAATTGACTAGTTCTCTTCCTGGCAGTTATTCACCACTACATGAATCTGATGGGCCTTGCCCAAATAGCCCACGGTAGTGGGTCTGGTGGATCCATATGCTCTAGTCCTCTCCACTAGGCAGTCACACTGGTAATGTGGTTCCCCACATGTCTAACACCCTTTCTTCCCTACAGTATTCCTGATACTTGAAATAGAAGATGACGGCCTAAACTATTGAACAAGACTAAACTATTGTTGCTACAGTCGACACTGTTGTTGGTGTTGTGGTCCTCAGTAAGGATTTTGTTGCTGAGGCATTGGTCACCGAGGTGTACTGAAAGTGGATCCTCTTTGGAAGCCACGATATCCTGGAGAATGTCTAGTTGGTGTCTGATGCTGCTACACACCAGATGATACCTTCCTTGTTGGCCTCGTCGGAGTCTTGCTATGACCCCCACTGATAAGCTCATCCTTTGCTATGAGGGGATTTTGAACATCATCATGCAAGGTTTGAGGCATCAGAATCCTAACCTTTGCACGAATGCTGACATTAAGGCCAAACACAAACTTTTTGACATTAAGTTTCTCAGTATTCAGGTGCAGAGCATACCGAAGCAGCATTGTACGACCACCCTGTCGCAAGGAGTTGAACTCGTTGAGATGATGCTCGATGAATTCCTAGGATATATACCTCTCTCGGAACCGTTCCTCGAACAGTTCTCATGAAACTTCTTCGACGACCATGTTAAATTGTGGCAAGAGCATCTTTCACCATAAAAGAGCGCTCCCCTTCAGTTGAAATACCGCCATGCGGACCTTCATGTTGGAGGTATAGTCACAAAGTGAAAATAACATCACCATATTCTCCAACCATGCCTCGAAGGTGGCACCATCTGGGGAAAAAGAACTCCAGAAACTTGACCTTCTCGAGTTCTTGATGAATGCTACCAGTACCGACCGAAGTGTGTGGTGGATCCTCAGGAGGTGTCGGCGCCCTGGACTCATCTCTATCCAAACGAATGATTAGTGGATCAGACATCATCTGAAAGGACCTCATCATCCCAACCACATCACCCACAGCTACATGTTCCTTCCCGACAACTTGTTCGTCTCCCTAGGGGTTAGACCCCTCAGGCATGGATGTTACTAGGGGTTTCACTCCTCCTCCCCTAGCACCCCGTCGTCTACCTCTCCAACGTCCTCTAACCATGATTACCTGCACGATTACAAATCAAATTAATTAGCAACCTTATAATCAAAAATCTAATCAATGGGAGCTCTAGTGATCCTAGATTGCAGGTCGTACCCACTCTGATACCATATTTAAAGACCCTTGGTTGTTATGACTACATGCGACGCAAAGAAAAAGAATTTTTTTTTAAGCACGAAGGCAACAACGACAACAATTAATCAACAAAACTTGATGAAGAACACCACACAATCCATTCAGGCAATAGACAACATAACGACCTAGTATACTAGCACATCGTGCGACTCGGTGCCACATGCGAAAATCAATTAGACAAAATAAAATGAATAAGCTATGGGACAACATTAATATCAACTAGACACAACCAACATCAAGTGACACAGGTAACTTGAACCTTCAGGGCGACCGAGGAACAATCACAACAAGCATTACAACACAAGTACCAACATCAATTACAAAGAAAATTATGCCCACATCAAGAAGCAGTAGAATCTAGCTAGGTTATCATTCACTTCTACCAACCAGGGCACGCAATGATCCACTCATCAGGAATCATTATGTCACAAAGAAGTAGGCGTGACAGTAACCAAGGCGCAACATAACATATATAGACCAATAACCCAATAAAAATCCAACGCAGTAGGAGACCGAATTAACTGTCAAAATACATGAAGACTATACCCAAGCACCCAATCGACAAGTCAATAAGACGCAAGGTGAAATCATTCAATATTTAAATTGCACAACCAACCGAAGGATTTCTTGTTTTCTTATGAGGCACTTTTTTCAAGGAAGTCTCCCACACTCTAAAACATAAATAATTTGAATAACCACTTTTAATAAGTGGTTTGTCATATTTAGAATAAGAGTGACTTGTCAGTAGCCTAGAATAGAGTATAGGTATGTTGTAGGTGAAGAGACATAATTCTGACAAAGCAACCTTGGTGTTTCCAAGCAGTCGAGCAAGAAATGTGGTGGTGTCACAGACCCTCAAGAGGTGCTTGAAAGATTTCGCAAGGCACACTGTCATTCTTCTTGTTTAATTTTAACCCTAATCTATCAAACACTCATTAAAAATAAATATTGAAAAACATTTTTCTAACAAACTATTTAATAAACATTGATAAATACTACTTACTTAATCCAAGGTTTTACTAGTTAAATTAAGGAGTTATTGTTTTCGTAATTTTGTTTGATAAATTTGACCTTCCATGTGTAGAAGAATACCGATATGGGGTTATGTCAGATATAGAGAAAGGATGTTCCTCAAAAGTCAATGGAACAACCAGAAAAACCTGTGGACGTTGGTAAAGGGCAACATATTGTTTCAATTAATGAATATGAAGAGAACTAACCCTTAATGTAAGCTACCACTCAGATCCAATGACTTCAAATTCAACTATATACTTTTTTTAGATATCCTGCATCTCAGTCACTGTACACATCCAATTTTATTTCTACCTAAAAATTCCATTGCTATGAAATACTAAATATGATTTTGTATGATCAAATATTATGGCATAAGTCCACGTAGTTTATTGTATACAATAACTTCCCATTAGGTAAAATTTATAGGAGAATATGTTATTGCAAAGATCTCTAGTTAAGAGATAGGAAGACTACAAATTGCTTACTTGAAGATTTCATACTTTCCATTCTTTAAAATGGCACCTTTTTGTGTCCGTCTTTGAACTCGTTCATTCATATTTCCTATTATAAAATATAATATTTCATTATTTAAAAAGAAAAACATTTCAACCATATTTAATATACCTCCCAATCAATCACTGGATATTGTCTTGTATATACACTAATTAATTAAATATCTGTGTTAAAAGAGTTATTTTTTCTCATAAAAAAAAAAATCTTATAAAATAATTTGATTCAATTCAATGTTAAATTCAATTATTATTATATATAACTGAATTGAAAAAATTTACAATTCAATTATTCATATATATAACTGAATTGCAACTGGAAAAGCCACAAATTATGGTGGCTAATAAGCGTATATCACTGTCTAACAAATACATCACTATATGTTAACAATATGCTATCTATTAATAAGAAATCAACAATCAACAGATCCTTATCCTGCCCATTTAAAAAGATAAAGAAAATGAATCCATATTAGATTAAGTTAGCAGTACGTAGGGATACCATTCTAAAATTTCATTTGTTAATAAATCGGTGTTTATCAATGATATCACTGTCTAACAATAGTATCGTTTCCCATTAATAAATGGTTGTCTAGCATTGATATCATTGTCTAACAAATATATCGCTATCTATTGATAAATGGTTGTCTAGCATTGATATAATTGTCTAACAAACATATTTCTATCTAACAATGATAGCGTTGTCTATTAAAAGGAAATCACAGTGTTAAGTACCAAAATAGTTCTGAAGATATACAATTTATCTCTGATACCAATTGTTAAGAACCAAAGACTGAATAAAAAATCACCATAACAGATATACAAGAACAATATAGAAGAACACCACTTTATTATATCAAACCCTTGAGGTAGGGCAACACCATACAATGGATCCTATTATGGAAGGGATCCTC